>RCUC01103067.1:0-47606 GCA_003697995.1 Taxidea taxus jeffersonii
GGGGGGGGACTGAGGGGGAGAACAAAACCAGTCATTCTTGCTTCATGTTAGCTCCCCCTGCTATCACCTATAGTAAAGTTATTTTCCCCATTTGTAAATGAGAACATAGAATATGACAGAGATTAAGAGACACCCACACACACAGAGGAGAACTGGAATGGAGTCTCAAAGCATTCACACAGAATCATTTCTGAGGAATAAACATACTTCTCATAGCAATCAAATACTGGTAGAGTTATGTTTCCAGAAATTTGGTTTTAGGAAAAGCTGAGAATGTCAGACTTTTATTTTATTTTTTCTCAGTGTTCCAAAATTCATTCTTTATGCACCACACCCAGTTCTCCATGCAATAGGTGCCCTCCATAATACCCGCCACCAGACTCACTCCCCCACAAACCCTCAGTTTGTTTCTCAGAGTGCTGAGTGAAATAAGTCAAGCAGAGAGAGTCAATAATCACATGGTTTCACTTACTTGTGGAGCATAAGGAATAACACAGAAGACATTGGGAGATGGAGAGTAGTGAGGGGAAGTCAGAGGGGGAGACAAACCATGTCAGACTTTTAAATTGATTAATCAAATATCTGTTTTGGGAGAGGTCAAGAAAGATAGGAGAAAACTTCCAATCATTCTTCAACAGTCTGGGGACATGTTGGAATATCTCTGGTGACATAGAAATCAGAAGTTAGGCGGTATTTTTAGTATCTTTTGTTTCTAATCACAATGGTGCCTCTTCTTTCATCTTCCAACACCAGTTCTGGGGAGTTCAGATCTCTGATAAATGACCAGTGGTTATTTGGAAGTGTCTAATGGTCCAACACCTAAAACTTTAAAATTATGTATGATATTCCGTTGAATTTTTTTAGTTAACTGGGTGACTTAATGGTATAGATTCTTACTGAACCATCATTATAAGCCAGAAAAATATTTCATTTCTATGTGGTTCTTGCAATCTAAATGAGACCAACTTTTTTTTATGAGAGAGCAAGAATCCTAATAATAACTAAAGGCCAAGCTTATTCAAAAACACTTCAGGCTTTAGAAAATTAAATCAAATTAAGTGGATCATCAAACTTTACGCAAAACTGTAAAAGTAAACATTAAAACGTAAATCCAGATTGACTGGATAAAACTCAAGATGAAATCAAATTTTAGGGAGAGGTTTTGACCTGATGTAATTATAGGTAGTTACTTTTTAAAAGCCTTAATTTTTTAAATTTACATTCACTTGAGGTTTTGGCGGGGGGGGTTGGGTTTTTTGGTTGTTTTTTGTTGTTGTTGTTGTTTGTTTAAGAATAATGCTACTGGGGCACCTGGGTTGTCCAGTAGGTTAAGCATGCAATTCTTGGTTTCAGCTCAGGTCAAGATTTTAGGGTTGTGGGATCAAGCCCCCTCCCTTATCAAGGAGTCTGCTTCAGATTCTTTCCTTCCTCTCCCTTCCTCCTCGTCATGTCTCCCACTACTGCTCTCTCTCTCTCTCTAAAACAAATAAATAAAATCTTAAAAAAAAAAAAAAAAAGAATGTTAGTTTTCTGGCCCAGGATTCATGCAGATATTTTTCTCTCTATGATAACAATACTGAGCCTAAACCATGATACATAATTTAGTAATAAATCACGTAATCCAGGATTCCTGTGTGGCTCGGTGGTTAAGGATCTGCCTTTGGCTCAGATCATGATCCCAGGGTCCCTGGGACCGAGCCCTGCAGTGGGCTCCCTGCTCAGCAAGAAAGGAAACCTTCTCTCTTCTCCCTCTCCCATTCCCCCTGCTTGTGTTCCCTCTCTTGCTGTCTCTCTCTGTCAAATAAATAAATAAATAAAATATTTTAAATCAATCAATCAATCAATCAATCAATCACATATTCCATATGAATGTATACCCTGATTTCTCAAAGGAAGGTAATGATACAAAGCAACCTATTAAGCAAACTTAAAAGTGTTGCTTTGGAAGCCTTAAAATATCCTGGTGGTCTGCCATGGTCAGATACCAAGCATGAGTTTGAGATACAAAACTCTGTCCTTTTATTGTAGAAGGACCAGAAGAAGCAGCAATGTGATATTGAGAAAATAACACCAGCCTGGGAGTCAGGATGTCTGGAATATAGTGCCTTCTACAACTAACTAGCCAGGTGACCTTGGATGAGTACAAAACCTCTTTGGGGCTTAGTTATTTCTGTAAAATAAGAAGATTTGATAGATGGCCTCAAATTCCATTTCATCTCTATAACTCCATGACTCCATACTTGGAAATGCAGTTGGCACAGTGCTTAGAGCATAGTAGAGAATTCAAAGGATGTGACTACCTCTTCATTCCTTCTTCTTTTCTCTTTTTCCCCCCCTTTTTTTCCCCTCAATCCTTCTCATGAACCCATCCATGGTCTCAATATGTATTTATTTCTGTATCTTCAATTCCTAGCGCAGAGACCAGCAGAAATTGCTGTCTATAAAAAGGGCTGTCTATCTTCAAGAAACTCAATTTAATAGAGCAAACATATAAATAAATTGCATTACTGTGATTCAAGTCCAAAAATACATTAGTAATTTATATTCCTCACAAAGACAGTACAGCAAAGGGACTGAAGAACTGTACTTTAAGCAAGCCCTGAAAAACTTCATTAAGCAGGGAACATCTCAATATCTGAAACAGATTTTTATAAATGATTAGGAACTAGTCAGGTCAGCCAATAGAGGGAACAAAACATCCATTGGAGCCATGACACGGTAGTGTGTTCTGCTCAGGTGCAGATGTAACACTTCTAATTGCCATGAATTCTCTGACCTTGAAAATTAGGTTTCCTGGGACCTCTCCTTCTGAATGATTTTTTAAAACTGATTAATGGCTTAATTAGCTTAGAATTGCAACTGAAATATCTCTATAAAACTTAATATTCCTTGACAATTATAAATATACCTAAAATATTAAAGATTATATTTTTATATATTATTTGGGGGCTTATTAATCAGTTCCATTGATCAGTATGCTTATCATTCCACAAATATTAAGCACATTTGACTATCATAACTTTATAACATATCATGACATCTTATAGAATAGTCCTCTCACCTTAATTTTCTTCTTTTTTTCCTTCAAGAATGCCTGGTCTATTCTTGGATTTCTTTCTCTTTGATATAAAATTTCAGTATCAGCTTGTCAAGTTTCATTAAAAAACTATTGGAATTTTTATTGGAATTTCATTAATTCTGAAAATTAATTTGAGGAACACAAATCTGTATGATATTGAAGATTTTATCCATGAAATACTACATATTTTCATGTATATAAATATTTTAAAATATCTTTAAATGAAGTTTTAAATTGCTTCTATATAGGTTTGTTTATCTTTTGCTATATTTGTTACTCTATACCTATCTTTATTGCTGTTATAAATGGTACTTTTAATGCTTTTTATTTCTTCTTCATGTAGTATTTCTTCTACATGTATTATTAGCCAGGAACTTCCAGCACAAAGTTAAATGGCTATGTTGATGATAGATAACCCTCTGACTTTATATGAAATACTAATACATTTTACCATTAAGAATGATGTTTGCTGCTCATTTTTGATAAAGACTTTTTATCAGAATTAAAATGTACCCCTGTATTCCTATTTTTCTGAGTTTTTATAGTGAATGTGTATTGACTTAATGTCAATGCTTTATTTGCTTTTATTGAAATAAAATTATGTTTTTCCTTTTTAATCTATTAACACAGTGAATTATACTAATGAAGTTTTCCTCTTTTTAAATATTTTATTTATTTATTTGACAGAGATCACAAGTAAGCAGAGACAGGCAGGAGGCGGGGAAGCAGGCTCCCAGCTGAGCAGAGAGCCCAATGCAGGGCTCGATCCCAGGACCCCAAGATCATGTCCTGAGCCAAAGGCAGAGGCTTAACCCACTAAGCCACCCAGGAGCCCTGCTAAAAAAGTTTCCAATATAAAACTTTCTTGCATATTGGAATATACCGAATTTTGCCATGATGTGTTCTTTTTCTTTTTTAATACTTCACTGGATTTCATTTGCAAATAATTTGTTTAGGATTCTCTATCTCTGTTCATTCCTGATATGGAACAACAGATATTTTCCCTCATACAATATCTTCCAGCTATTTATTGCTGCAAAACAAAGTTCTCCCAAACATAGAGGCTTGACATGACAACAATACTTTGAATATGTCTCCTGATTTTGTGGGCTAGAAATTTGAATGGGGCTTCCCTGGAGAGTTTTCAGTTTCTCTAGCATTGACTAAGATCCCTCAGTGGTGTTCAGCTAGTGACT
Organism: Taxidea taxus jeffersonii; assembly: GCA_003697995.1. Taxonomy (NCBI): domain Eukaryota; kingdom Metazoa; phylum Chordata; class Mammalia; order Carnivora; family Mustelidae; genus Taxidea; species Taxidea taxus. Next base: position 4,276 of record RCUC01103067.1, read on the forward strand.
GAACTGAACTAAAGCTCAAGACAAACGCCTGGTGCCTTAGCTGAGAAGGCTGGAATGCTAGACTCAGTTAGACTACCCCAGGAAGTCTCATTGCCTTTCTACATGTTCCATGTAGAAAGGAGTCACACTCCTTGCCCAGTGGCTCAGGGCTCCCAAGAGACCAAGGTAGTATCTGTCAGACCAAGGCAGTACCTGTCAGTTCCCTTAAAAATTAGCTCAGGAACTGATGTAGCACCATTTCTTCCATTCTTTATTGGTAAAACCAGTCATAAGCAGTAAATATCATAGAGGAGGAGATATACATATCACCTCTCTATGTAAGGAGTGTGAAAAAGTTGTATACATGTTTAATCTATCATAAAACCTGTTTGTGATTTTGTTATCAAGGTCAAACTAGTCTAATAACATGAGTTCATAATATTCCCTCTTTTTCTATTTTCAAGAAAAAAAATTAGTTAGATCGTAATCATCTGCTCCTTAAATGCTTGGTTCAGGTTTCCTCTAAAACCATTAATATCTGTTGTTTTATTTTGTGTTAAAATAATGATCCTAAGACTATTCAGTATTTCTTTTTCTTCTTGAGTCAGTTTTGGTAAGTCTAATAAATCATTCATTTTGTCAAAGTTTTCAATATAATGGAAAAAACTGTTCATTGTATTCTTTTTATCATTATAAAATGTAGAGTTATATTAAATTTTATTAGTATTTCTGTGTTGTTTGCCAATCTAGCTAATATTTGTTGGGTTAATTAATAGTTCAGAAACTAACATGGTTGATCATTTCTGTTGCATGGTTGATCCTTTCTTCCTATTTTATGTTATAATTTTACTATTTTTTCTCTCTAGATTGAGTCCATTTTTTACATCTCTCATTCTAATCTATATCTTATTCATTTCTAAGAATTCATTTTATTTTCTGATTTCAACCTTTCATGAGTAAGTATGATGAATATGTTCCATAGTTTGTCACCTGTCTTCTCATTCACTTAATGAGTTAAAGTTCCTTATTTTAAGGTACTCTAGTATATCAATATTTTATGATTCATGTTTTATATGTGCTGCTTAAAAAAATCTGTTACTTTTCTCAAAGCCATGAATTCTTTTCAAAGAGACCTAATATCCATCTGGATTTGATATTTGCATTTGGTATCAGGTAGGATAAAGTATCATTTTTAAAAAATATAGGTATCTAGTTGACCCACCACTGCTTATTGAAAAGATCTTCCTTTTCCCACTGCTCTGTAGTTCCTTCTTTATCATAAATCAAGTAGACAATCAGGTGTGGGTTTGTTTCAGGAAACTATTTTTTTATGTTGGCCTATTTATCCATCCTTGCGCCAGTAACTTAAAAAAAATAAACTTAAGGAGGAGTCAAGATGGTGGAGAAGTAGCAGGCTGAGATGATATCAGGCAGCAGGAGATCAGCTAGATAGCTTATCAAACCATTACGAACACCTACAAATCCAACAGGAGATCGAAGAGAAGAAGAGCAACAATTCTAGAAACAGAAAATCGACCACTTTCTGAAAGTTTATCTTAATACCTTTCTTAAAAAAAACTTTTTTGAACCATCATTATTATAGTCATATTTTAACCTTCATTGTATCTAACTTTATTCTTTGTATACACATAGGGTTTTTTCTTCTAAAAAATTTGGGGTAAAACTTCTTCTAATAGATCAAAATACACCCTAAATCTAGCACCGGGCTTGATCTAGTTTCCAGCCCAAGCAAGTTCTCTCCACGTTCCTTTTTTTTATTCTCCCAACCAACTTACCTTATCAACTCCTTTGTTAGAAATTTTAAAAAACATTATTTTCATCTTTATATTCATATTCCATCCCTTCATTCTGTTTACCCTTATATCTGTTTTTCATTCTTTAAAATTTTGGGAGGTAGTTTTTTCTAAAAGACCAAAATACCCCCAAAATTAAGTGGGTGACCCTGTTCTAGTCACCAGTCTAATTTTTTTATATATATATTTTTTCTTTTTTAATATTTTTTATTTGTTTTCTTTTTTTTAATGTTTTTTTCTCTTTTCTGAACTTCTTTTTACCCTCTTTCTCCCCCCCATTCCAAGATTTGGAGTCACTTCTGATTTGGTTAAAGCACATTTTCCTGGGATCTTTGCCACCCTTTTGGTATTTCATTTGCTCCTTCATATATTCTTATCTGGACAAAATGGCAAGGGGGTAAAACTCACCACAAAAAAAAAGAACAGGAGGCAGTACCGAAGGATAGGGACCTAATCAATCCAGACATTGGAAATATGTCAGATCTAGAGTTCAGGATGATTCTCAAGGTTCTAGCCAGGCCCAAAAAAAGGCATGGAAGATATTAGAGAAACCCTGTCAGGAGAAATAAAAGCCCTTTCTGGAGAAATAAAAGAACTAAAATCTAACCAAGTTGATCAAAAAAGGTATTAATGAGGTCCAATAAAAAATGGAGGCTCTTACTGCTAGGATAAATGAGGCAGAAGAAAGAATTAGTGATATAGAAGACCAAATGATAGAAATGAAGAAGCTGAGCAAAAGAGAGACAAACAACTACTGGACCACAAGGGGAGAATTCGAGAGATAAGTGATACCCTAAGACGAAACAACATTAGAATAATTGGGATTCCAGAAGAAGAAAGAGAGAGGGGAGCAAAAGGTATATAGGAGAGAATTATTGTAGAGAATTTCCCTAATTTAGCAAAGGGAACAAGCATCAAAATCCAGGAGGTGCAGAGAACCACCCTCAAAATCAATAAGAATAGGTCCACACTCCATCATCTAATAGTAAAATTTACAAGTCGTAGCAAGAGAAAATCCTGAAAGCAGCCTGGGACAAGAAGTCTGTAACATACAATGGTAAAAATAATAGTTTGGCAGGAGACTTATCCACAGAGACCTGGCAGGCCAGAAAGAACTGGCATGATATATTCAGAGCACTAAACGAGAAAAATATGCAGCCAAGAATACTATATCCAGCTATGTTATCATTGAAAACAGAAGGAGAGATAAAAAGCTTCCAGGACAAACAAAAACTGAAAGAATTTGCAAACACCAAACCAGCTCCACAGGAAATATTGAAAAGGGTCCTCTAAGCAAAGAGAGACCCTAAAAGTAGTAGATCAGAAAGGAACAGAGACAATACACAGTAACAATCACCTTACAGGCAATACAATAGCACTAAATTCATATCTCTCAATAGTTGCCCTGAATGTAAATGGGCTAAATGCCCCAATCAAGAGACACAGGGTTTCAGAATGGATAAAAAAACAAAACCCATAAATATGCTGCCTACAAGAAACTCATTTTAGACCCAAAGACACCTCCAGATTTAAAGTGAGGGGGTGGAAAACAATTTACCATGCTAATGGACATCAGAAGAAACCTGGGGTGGCAATCCTTATATCAGATCAATTAGATTTTAAGCCAAAGACTATAATAAGAGATGAGGAAGGACACTATATCCTACTCAAAGGGTCTGTCCAACAAGAAGATCTAACAATTTTAAATATCTATGCCCCTAACATGGGAGCAGCCAACTATGTAAACCAATTAATAACAAAATCAAAGAAACACATTGACAATAATACAATAATAGTAGGGGACTTTAACACTCCCCTCACTGAAATGGACAGATCATCCAAGCAAAAGATTAACAAGGAAATAAAGGTCTTAAATGACACACTGGACCAGATGAACATCATAGATATATTCAGAACATTCCATCCCAAAGCAACAGAATACACATTCTTCTCTAGAGCACATGGAACATTCTCGAGAATAGATCACATCCTGGGTCATAAATCGGGTCTCAACTGGTATCAAAAGATTGGGATCATTCCCTACATATTTTTAGACCACAATGCTCTGAAGCTAGAACTCAATCACAAGAGGAAATTTGGAAAGAACCCAAATACATGGAGAATCAACAGCATCCTTCTAAAGAATGAATGGGTCAACCAGGAAATTAAAGAATTGAAAAAAACCATGAAAACAAATGATAATGAAAACACAACGGTTCAAAATCTGTGGGACACAGCAAGGGCAGTCCTGAGAGGAAAATATATAGTGATACAAGCCTTTCTCAAGAAACAAGAAAGGTCTCAAATACACAACCAAACCCTACACCTAAAGGAACTTGAGAAAGAACAACAAAGAAAGCCTAAACCCAGCAGGAGAAGAGAAATAATAAAGATCAAAGCAGAAATCAATGAAACAGAAACCAAAAAAACAATAAAACAAACCAAGAAAACTAGGAGCTGGTTCTTTGAAAGAATTAATAAGATTGATAAATCCCTGACCAGACTTATCAAAAAGAAAAGAGAAAGGACCTCAATAAATAAAATCATGAATGAAAGAGGAGAGATCATAACCAACACCAAAGAAATACAAACAATTATAAGAACTTATTATGAGCAACTCTATGCCAACAAATTTGACAATCTGGAAGAAATGGATGCATTCCTAGAGACATAAATAAACGCCAAAACTGAACCAGGAAGAAATAGAAAACCTGAATAGGCCCATAACCAATAAGGAGATTGAAACAGTCATCAAAAATCTCCAAACAAACAAAAGCCCAGGGCCAGATGGCATCCCAGGGGAATTCTACCAAACATTTAAAGAAAAATTAATTCCTATTCTCCTGAAACTGTTCCAAAGAATAGAAATGGAAGGAAAACTTCCAAACTCATTTTATGAGGCCAGCATCACCTTGATCCCAAAACCAGACAAGGTTTTGGTTCAAAAAAGAGAATTATAGACCAACATCCTTGATGAACACAGATGTGAAAATTCTCACCAAAATACTAGCCAATAGGATCCAACAGTACATTAAAAGGATTATTCACCACAACCAAGTGGGATTTATTCCAGGGCTGCAAGGTTGGGTCAACATCTGCAAATCAATCATTATGATACAATACATTAATAAAAGAAAGAACAAGAACCATATGATACTCTCAATAGATGCTGAAAAAGCATTTGACAAAGTACAGCATCCCTTCCTGATCAAAACTCTTCAAAGTGTAGGGATAGAGGGCACATACCTCAATATTATCAAAGCCATCTATGAAAAACCCACCGCAAATATCATTCTCAATGGAGAAAAACTGAGAGCTTTTCCACTAAGGTCAGGAACATGGCAGGGTGTCCATTATCACCACTGCTATTCAATATAGTACTAGAAGTCCTAGCCTCAGCAATCAGACAACAAAAAGAAATTAAAGGCATCCAAATCGGCAAAGAATTAGTCAAACTATCGCTCTTTGCAGATGATATGATACTATATGTGGAAAACCCAAAAGGCTCCACTCCAGATCTGCTAGAACTTGTACAGGAATTCAGTAAAATGTCAGGATATAAAATCAATGCACAGAAATCAGTTGCATTTCTTTACACCAACAAGACAGAAGAAAGAGAAATTAAGGAGTCGATCCCATTTACAATTACACCCAAAACCATAAGATACCTAGGAATAAACCTAACCAAAGAGGCAAAGAATCTATACTCAGAAAACTATAAAGTACTCATGAAAGAAATTGAGGAAGACACAAAGAAATGGAAAAATGTTCCATGCTCATGGATTGGAAGACAAATATTGTGAAAATGTCTATGCTACCTAAAGCTATCTACACATTTAATGCAATGCCTATCAAAATCCCATCCAATTTTTTCAAAGAAATGGAACAAATAATCCTAAAATTTATGTGGAACCAGAAAAGTCCTCGAATAGCCAAAGGAATATTGAAAAAGAAAGCCAAAGTTGGTGGCATCACAATTCCAGACTTCAAGCTCTATTATAAAGCTGTCACCATCAAGACAGTATGGTACTGGCACAAAAACAGACACATAGATCAATGGAACAGAATAAAGAGCCCAGAAATAGACCCTCAACTCTATGGTCAACTAATCTTTGACAAAGCAGGAAAGAATGTCCAATGGAAAAAAGACAGCCTCTTCAACAAATGGTGTTGGGAAAATTGGATAGCAACAGGCAGAAAAATGAAATTGGACAATTTCCTTACACCACACACGAAAATAGACTCAAAATGGATGAAGGACCTCAACGTGAGAAAGGAATCCATCAAAATCCTTGAGGAGAACGCAGGCAGCAACCTCTTTGACCTCAGCCGCAGCAACTTCTTCCTAGGAACAATGTCAAAGGCAAGGGAAGCAAGGGCAAACATGAACTATTGGGACATCATCAAGATCAAAAGCTTTTGCACAGCAAAGGAAACAGTCAACAAAACCAAAAGACAACTGGCAGAATGGGAGAAGATATTTGCAAATGACATATCAGATAAAGGGCTAGTATCCAAAATCTATAAAGAGCTTAGCAAACTCAACACCCAAAGAACAAATAATCCAATCAAGAAATGGGCAGAGGATATGAACAGACATTTCTGCAAAGAAGACATCCAGATGGCCAACAGACACATGAAAAAGTGCTCCACATCACTCGGCATCAGGGAAATACAAATCAAAATCACAATGAGATACCACCTCACACCAGTCAGAATGGCTAAAATGAACAAGTCAGGAAATGACAGATGCTGGCAAGGATGTGGAGAAAGGGAAACCCTCCTACACTGTTTGTGGGAATGCAAGCTGGTGCAACCACTCTGGAAAACAGCATGGAGGTTCCTCAAAAAGTTGAAAATAGAGCTACCTTATGACCCAGCAATTGCAGTATTGGGTATAAAGATACAAACGTAGTGATCCGAAGGGGCATGTGCACCCGAATGTTTATAGCAGCAATGTCCACAATAGCCAAGTTATGGAAAGAACCTAGATGTCCATCAACAGATGAATGGATAAAGAAGAGGTGGTATAAATATACGATGGAATACTATGCAGTCATCAAAAGAAATGAAAGCTTGCCATTTGCGATGACATGGATGGAACTAGAGGGTATTATGCTTAGTGAAATAAGTCAATCGGAGAAAGACAACTATCATATGATCTCCCTGATATGAGGAAGTGGAGATGCAACAGGGGTGGGGGTTAAGGGGGTGGGAAAAGAATAAATGAAACAAGATGGGATTGGTAGGGAGACAAACCAAAAGAGACTCTGCATGTCCTAAAGCAAACTGAGGGGTGTCAGGAGAGGGTGGTAGGGTTACATTATATGTTTATAAAAAATTTTAAAAAATAAGCTTAATATCACACAGACAAAATTCTCTCATATCATTCTTTCTATAAGACAGTGATTATTCTTGACTCTAGGCTCTTTGTATTGCTATAATTTTTAGAATCAATTTGTTCGTTTCTACCAAAAGCCAGTAAGGATTTTTATTGGAATTTCACTGAAGTTAGTGGCTCATATTGAGGAGAATTGATGTCTTTGAAATATTGATCCAAGCCATGAATATGGTATATTCCTCCATGCCTTTAAAAAATCTCTCTACTTTTTGTTTTGATTGTTTTTTGAGCAGTGATCTTATCTTGCACAACTTTCATCATTTCATTTATTCCTAGGAATCTGGTGTGTGTGTTTAATGCTACTGTAATTATTATTTTATTTTACTCAATATTCAAACCCACTGCTGGTATATAAACATAAAAGTGATGTTTTCATATCAGTGTTGTTGAGAAAAACTTGCTAAAATAAAAACTTGCTAAAATAATTTATTAACTCTAGTAATTTATTAGTGATTTTTTTGGATTTTCTAAGCACAAAATTATATTGTGTATGAATAATGACAAGTTTTTTCTTTACCAATTACAATATTTTTCTTTCTTTTCCTTAATTTATTGCACAGTAGGACCTAGAGTAAAAGTTGACTAAAAGTGATGATAGTACCCTTATATTGCTCCTATCACAGAGAAAAACCTTTTAACATCTTGGGATTGAATATGATGTTTACTACAGTTAGTTCTGTTTGCTTTGTTTATTTAAGAATATCCTATATCAAATTAAGGATGTTTCATTCTATTCTTAAATAAGAGTTTTTATCATAAATGACATTAAGTTTCATCAAATAATTTTTCTGACTCTATTGAGATGATCATAACATATTCTCATCTGTGGTATTAATGTGGACTACACTGATTTTTTTTTAGATCAATCAAAAATTGATCTAAAGAGAGAAAGGGAGAGAGAAAAAGGGGAGGCGGGGGGAAAGGAGAAGGAGAGAGAGAATCTTAAGCAGGCTCCACACTCAGCACAAAGCCCAACATGTTAGTTTATTTTATTTTTTTTTTATTTTATTTTTAAGTAATCTCTGCACCCAATGTGGGGCTTGAACTCACAACCCCAGGATCAAGAGTTGCATGCTCCACCAACTGAGCCAGCCAGGTGCCCCCACAGAGTAAAACTTTTAAAAGAATATTATTTTATATTTTAAAAGAATATTAAACTATTATTATTAAAAGAATATTAAACTAACAGTCAATTTTCCAGGGCGCCTGGGTGGCTCAGTGGGTTAAAGCCTCTGCCTTCGGCTCAGGTCATGATCTCAGGGTCCTGGGATCGAGCCCCACATTGGGCTCTCTGCTCAGCGGGGAGCCTGCTTCCTCATCTCTCTCTGCCTGCCTCTCTGCCTACTTGTAATCTTTGTCTGTCAAAAAATAAATAAATAAAATCTTTAAAAAAAAACAACAGTTAATTTTCTTTCTGCACTTATTTCATTGTCCTTTAGCTTCACTTGCTTCTATTTAGCTCATTGACTTTAGTCTTTCTCCTTTTCTGTACATGTATCTAAAACTAAAACTTTCTGCCAACATGGCTTTACCTACATATCATGAGTTCAGATGGTTTATCCCATTTTGGTTCCTTTGGAATTATTATTTTTTTTCCTGGCTGCTTTTTTTTTTTTTTTTTTGAGATTTTATTTGTAAGAAATCCCTGCACCCAGCATGGTGCTTCTAATCACAACTCTGAGATCAAGAGTTGCATATTTTACCTACTGAATCAGCCAGGTGTCCCCTGGCTACTTTTAAGTATTTCTGTCTTTGTACTTCAGCAGTTTTACTGTCGTGTTCCTACATGTGATTTTGTTTTTATTTACTCTGTTCAGGTTTCATAAAGCACCTGGAATCTGTGGCTTAAAGTCTTTAATCACTAGAGAAGACTGTAAATACATCATCAAGTACATTTCTGCTTTCTTTCTCCTCATCCCCAGGAATTCTTTTTTTTTTTTTTTTGAAGATGTATTTATTTATTTAATTTGAGAAAAGAGAGCACAAGTAGGAGGGGCAAAGGGAGAGGGAGGGAGAATCTCAAGCAGACACTGCACTCAGTGTGGAGCCCTATGTAGGGCTCAATCTCATGACCCTGAGATCACAACCTGAGCTGAAACCAAGAGTCAGATGCTTCACCAAATGTGTCAACCTAGGCACCCCCTTCTCCAGCAATTCTAATTATTCATATGTTAGACATTTCTCAGACTATCTCCTAAGTTTCTTATGCCATTTTATCTATTTCCTATCTTTGAAAAAGTATCTTCTTTGAACTATTCTAATTCATTAATCCTTCCTTCTGCTGGGTTTTATTTAGTCATATGTACTACTGCATTCTGTATTTCAGTTTTTGTTTCATTTTTGTTTGTTTGTTTAGTTCTAAAGTTTCCATTTAGTTCTCTGTTAAAATTATCTTGAACACAGTCAGCATACCTCCATTTTCTGGACCCCCATGGGCCTACTCTTTAATGTACTGTTTCTCTTAAATTTTGATCATATTATCTTACTTACTTATGAATATTTTTATTAGTAATCTGCTTAGGTACCTGATATTGTATGTACAAATTTTTAGAATTAAATTTAGGCCTATATTATCCTCCCAGGGAGAGATTTAATATTGGTTTTGGCAAGTGGTGAAGGTTCCTTACAAGGTGGGGTGCTCTTAATGCAATTCTAGAAATTGAGGTTATTTCAAGCTAGGTTTCACACTCTGCAAGGATTTGCTTCATTCCTGGTTTACTACTACACCTAGAATGTAGCTGTTTTACTGTAAGAAAGAAGAAAAGAAGATAAGAAAGAAAAAGTAACATAATGTACAGGGTTCCAAGTCAAAGCATGAGGATTTAACCAGTACTCACCTTTAAAAAAGAAAGATTTTATTTATTTATTTGACAGAGAGAGAGCGTGCGCATGCACAAGCAGAGGCAGCAGCAGACAGAGGGAGTGGGAGAAGCAGGTTTTCTTTCCACTGAGCAGGGAGTCCTGTGTGGGATTCAATTGCAGGACTCTGGGATCAGAACCTGATCTGAAGGCAGCCGCTTAACTGGCTGAGCCACTCAGGTGTCCCCTTCTTACCTTTCTTAATAGGCACTGCTTTCTAATGTTTTGGAAAAATACAGGGGCCTTAACTGAATATACTATCATCTAGAGAAGTATTAAATTGGTTTCTCCTGAGACCCCGCTGGTGCTCCTGACTTGAGAACATGCTAGCTCATTCAAAGATCCCCAGCTTAATCTGGGAGTCTTGTTACCAGGAACTCATTGTTACTGCATACCTAAAGCTCAGTCTCCTTATCATAGCGCTGGCATTGACATTACAACTAGGGGAGCCCTGCTCTTTCACAAATACTTACCCACTGTTCCAATTGTATATCTTGATTTTGTGTGTGTTTTCTTCCTCATGTGTTTGTCTGTTTGGGGCTCTTGGAGGTTTTCCTTTCTCCCTGCAAGCTCAGTGATGTAAGAAAAAGTTTCTAATGCAAGATCTATGCAGAATCCTCTTAGCATATGGTGGAAGGCTCAGAAGAAAAGTTTCTGCCTTCCTTTTTTCCAAGTTATCACTTCGTGAGCTTTTTTTGAGGAAGTATTCACAGAAGCCAATTTTAGGCTTAGACCTCTTAAGGGAAAAAACTAATAGTGAAAAAAAAACACTTTTGCTAATGACAAATACATGTTTTTGAAATTATAACAAATAATTAAGTCTTCCTCTACTTCATTATATTCGAGTTGCTTTACGGATGACTAATAAATCTCAGGTGAGTCAATTATATAAGAAGTTAGTCTCGCGGGGGATCAGTAGGTAATCAAGACAGTCATTTATTTAAACCTCAAATTCTGACTTTAAAAGAAGGATTCACACAATAGTAGTCATCCCAATTTTAGTAGTCTTATTTATAAGCGTTAGAACTGTCTATGTACCTTACTAGCTGACTCAACATGAATGGGAGTTTTCAGTAGGTGTTGAGTGAATGTGAAAGCAAAAGAACTAGAGTCAAGTCTATAGAACAAATTACAGCTTTTTTTAAGTTACAGTGAGGAAGGTGAGTGGGGGATGGGCTAGATGTGTGATGGGTATTAAAGAGGGCACTTGTGATGAGCATTGGGTGTTGTATGTAAGTGATGAATCATTGAATTTTACTCTAGAAGCCAATGAACCATTTTTGTTTCTTTTACAAAAAAAAAAAAAAAAAAAAAACCCACATATCCAGAGACTTGGGAGTATTCATGAGGAAAAGTGAAATGTATTCCAATGTTCTGGCAGTATAAGCAGTCCAAAATGGCCTACTTCTGCCTACCTAGTCACTCATTTTAACTATAAATATAGTACTATAAATATATAACTATATAACTATATAAATATAAATATAAATATAGTATGGATACATAATTTTGTGTCCAAAATTATGGGTAGCATAGGAGAGTGGTAAAACTATAGACTCAGGTCAGACTGACCTTTAGGCTTAAACTCCAGTTCAGTTACTTGAAATTTCACTTTGGGTGAGTTTCTCAACTTCCCTAGGCTTCTAGTACCTTGGTAAAATAATGATAGCACTTGCTTCCTAAGACTGCTATGAGGTGTTCAGATACAACCACAAGTTCTTAAAACACAGCAAAGATTCAGGTTTATTAAGTTATTTCTTGCTCTCTATATTTTTCTTGTCCAGGAAGAATAATAGTGTTCTGAGGGACAGTCCTCCAGCCAGGCTCCAAAACAGATCTCATGGCTTACGAGGGAGCACGAAGAAAACATAAGCTGGTGTTCTATCTGTGCTTTGTCTAAACTGAGTAAATCCTAAATAGCTAACACAAATGATGAGAAACAAATGGGAGGGTGGTGGGGTTACATTATATGTTTAAATTTTTTTAAAAAATGCTTAAATAAAAAAAAAAAGAAAAAAGAAACAAATGGGATGTTTAAGAATCTTTGGTACAGTCATCTATGATATTTTTAGTAATACAATGGAGGAATTGTTTTAATTAAAATGCAGAATTCTAGGGACGCCTGGGTGGCTCAGTTGGTTAAGCAGCTGCCTTCGGCTCAGGTCATGATCCCAGCGTCCTCGGATCAAGTCCCACATCCGGCTCCTTGCTCGGCAGGGAGTCTGCTTCTCCCTCTGCCTGCCTCTGTCTGCCTGTGCTCTTTCACTCTCTCTCCCTCTCTCTCTGACAAATTAAAAAAAAAAAAAATCTTTAAAATGCAGAATTCTAAACCTGACAGTGTTAAACTTGGAAGAATTATTGGTACTGTTGGAGGAAATAAATAATGAATTTTAAAAAGAAAAAAGCTATTTTAAAAAGTAACTAAATCCTTGGGAGTTGGAAAACAGAAGCAACACTAATAGTACACCCCAAGAAATTCATACTAAAATTGTTAATATCAAAAATAACAGAAGCTTTAAGTATGCATATATTATAAGAAAATATACAAAGCAGCAATTTAGATATCTAGCCAGCTAACATATCCCACCATACTTAAAAGAACCAGTTAGTTTTATACTTGATGATGGTATTATAGTAATATATTTTTAAAATACAGTTGACTCTTGAACAACAACAACAAAAAGAACCAGTTAACTCTTAATTCATAATCACATTTGGAAGTTACTTGGTTGTTGTTGTTGGTGGTTTTTTTTCTTTTTTCTTTTTTTGTAGTTATTTGTTTATTTTTAATGTTTAGTATACTTTTTAAAACTTTTTAAAGTAATGTTTAATAAGCATTTACTGAACATTGAACTACTAGGAAGTATTATACTGGTTTGGCACGTGAAACACAAAAGGGTAGGATGTGCTTTTTGCCACCAAGTAAAGCCATATATTACAATATGATTCTAATTGATTGTACAAATTGTACAAATTTGAATGATCATATTGCCGTGCAAGACATGGCATATTTCAAGTGTGTAAAAATGGAGAAAGAGAGACATCTGAAAACATCAAAGGGAAAAACCTATGCCACATTGCTATTCAAAAGTTTAGAGGAAACACCCTTCTGTATTCTTTCTAATCTACTCTAGCAAAAACAATAGATTACAGGTATTGATTTCTGCATACTACAAGAAAAAGGTATTATGTCAAACTTTAAATAGCTTATTGAATGCCCATAATAGCCCCACAAGCTAAGCACTCTTTTTACTTCATTGTCTAGATAAGCAGTTGAGATTGACTCGAGTCATACAGATAGCAAGCAGCAGACCAAAGCCTTGAACGTGGGCAGTCTAGCCCCGAAAAAGCACGTCACCACTTGCTATATACTGCTTCCTAAGCATCCAAGCAGACAGCACCTTCAGTCCCCACGGGACTCCATCTCAGATAACCCATTCCAGAGAAGCCAGCACAATCTGGCGGGTTTGTCTCTGTATTCTTTTTTTTTTTTTTTAAGATTTTATTTATTTATTAGTTAGAGAGAGAGCGAGCACAGGCAGACAGAGAGACAGGCAGAGGCAGAGGGAGGAGCAGGCTCCCTGCCGAGCAAGGAGCCCGACGTGGGACTCTATCCCAGGACGCTGGAATCATGACCGGAGCCGAAGGCAGCCGCCCAACCAACTGAGCCACCCAGGCGTCCCTTGTCTCTGTATTCTTACTTCAGCCTCTGCTGCCACAACATGAGCCCATTGTCTTTATTTAGAGGTTGTCTCAACATTATGCTAAGTGAAAGAAGTCAGACATGGAGAGACAAATATTGTATGATTGCACTTACATGTGGAATCTAAAAACAGCAACCTCATGGAACAGAGTAAAACTGTAACTGTCAGAGGTAGAGGCATGGGGGGACATGGTGGGAGATGCTGGACAAAGGGCACAAAAAAGTGCCTGGATCTAAGGGATCTGGAGGGTGACTATAGCTCACACTACTGAATCCTAGAGTCAAAGTTGTTATTAGGATAGAGCTGTGCTGTTTTCACCATAACAACAACAACAACAACAGAGTAACTATGTGAGGTGAAGGATGTCTTATCTAACCTGGATGTGGTAAACATTTTACAATATATATGTGCATCAAATCATCTTGTATTCCTTAAACTCACAAAATGTTATATGTCAGTCATACTTCAATAAAGCTAGAAAAAAGTAAAAATAAAACAAAATTCTTAAATTGCCTCAAAAAGCCTCTGGGCTCCTTTGGTTCAAGAACCATTTTATATTAATATCCTCATCTGTCTTAACACAAAATTCTAACATGCAACAAATTTTAATTCAATTCTAACAACATGTTAAGCACTGGGAATGCACTAGTGAATCTTGGAAGTACCTAGAGTCATTATTATTACTATAGTACAGCAGCCCCCCCTTTTCTGTAGTGGGTATGTTCCAAGACCTCCAGGGCAGATAACACCAGACCCTCTGTCTACTCTGTTTTTTCCTGTACACACAAACCTACGATAAAGTTTAATTTATAAATTAGGCATGGTAAGAGATGAACAACAAAAACTAATAGTAAAATAGAATAATTATAATAGCAAACAGCAATAAAAGTTACATGAATGTGGTCTCTCTCTCAAAATATCTTATTGTACTGTACTCATCCTTCTTCTTGTGATGAGGTGAGATGATAAAATGGCTATGTGATGAGATGAAGTGAGGTGAATGATGCAGGTACAGTGACATGGCAACAGGCTACTATTGACCTCCTGAACATATGTCCAAAGGAGAATTATTTGCTACTGGGCCGTGGTTGACCAAGGGTAACTGAAGCCACAGAAAGCAAGACCACATATAAGGGGGAATTACTGTAAACTTAGTTTAAGACATTAAAAAAAAAATCTTGAACTCCAACTATGTACATGGCATTGATTTAGACTCTAAAGCACATACAAGAAGTTTAGGGCATAGTTCCTGTTCTCAACAAGTTTATAGTTCAGCTGTAGCAAAAGAGAAACAAAAACATAAAAAGGTAAATAATTTAAGAGTTATATTATACACAAAAGAATAAAACAAAGCTTACCAAAGGGTATTATGTGATAACTACTTTGTTAGGAGATTATGGAGAAAATAGGTTCTGTAGTTAAAAAAAAAATTGAAGATTCTAGATTATATATATTTGAGCAGTTTCTATAATGTGCAACTTCTCATAGACTTTGTTATGGTAATGTTCACTGTGAATTCCCAAGAGCTTCGTAATTTGCAGTGTTTTCCCAACTTGTTTGGAAAGCGAACACTGTTTCATGAGATTTCATTGCTTCTGTGTTAAAAAAAAAAAAATCTGTCTTCTGTGGAAGATCTCTTAAAGAACTAGTGGGTTATTATTAAATATGTAATATGCCTGCTGTGGGCTCCATATAAACCCCAACCTCATGGACCACAATGCTCATGAATGCCTTTTCCAAGAGCTGGGACATGGTCTCACAAATTCTCAACAAAGTACTCCAGCTAGTCTCTCCCAAATGATTACATGTATGTGGTGAAACATACCATCCCTAGATTTTTTGCCATCCCTAGATTTAGTCGTACCAGATGAAGGAAGAAGAGTCTGGGATAAACCAACTTCTAGGAGGAGATAAATATTGAACTGAGCTTCCAAACATGCCTGAGAAATTTCCTCAGTAATCTTAAAACTTTATTTCTTCTTCTTCTTTTTTTTAATCAGATGAACTTAGTTGCTTACTCAGTCTTTCCTTTTAGCATTCTGGGGAAAGGAAGGTCAAGGGACAAAAATGGAAATAGACACACTGTCAACTATAATTAGGCTGAAAAGAGTTACTAAATATAGCCATTCATACATCGAAGAACTCGTGAGCACTACTGAGTAAGCACCACTGGTCTGACCCGACTCTCTTGAGGTGGGTCTCCTAGCATTTGGGAACTGGTAGGACGATATTAATGGTCACATCTCAAATTTCTCTGCCTCTTATCCTCACCTGCATAGGAGACAGAAACCGGTCCCATGACAAGTCAACCCCTGTATCCCTGCCCAGTCCTCTCTAGAGACCCTGGAAGAATATCTCCAAGGTTCTCATAACCTTCTTGGGGTTTTCAGGCTGTGGCACAAACTATTAGTCCCACACGGCCAAGAGAAGCCAGTGAGAGTGCTGATGCTCGTGCCAGTAATATTATTTCCTGGCGCTCCTTAAACATTGAACACTCGAGATGCCTACACGGCATGACCTCCCCATAATTCTTTCTCAGCCGAAGTCCCTTGGTGTTACAAGAAGTAGGAAGAATGTCCTCCTCCCTACTAGCTGTCAAAACTGCCACTTTAGAACCAAGGCAGAGTTGTCTCCCTGCTTCGTGCCCATGTTTTCCCAAGTCACTTATAAAAATATTCTCTTCAGTGACTGTTTGGAGCACCTGGTTGGGAAACAATTCTTTGTGGGTCTCTAACATTTCTGCACAGCTTGTGAGCACATATACTGGCTGTCTTTGTTCTGGATTATGTCTTTAAGGATGTTTGCATAGCCAAAAGCTTTGCCTTTAAGGATGTTGGCAAAGCGTCTGCCTCTAGAGTGAGGGGCAGATTTGCTTACTGTCCTCTGGAGCAAAAGTCAGGCAGACTCTCTGCCTATTATACTTTTTTTGTAAAAGATTTAGATTCCACACGCTTCAGATTCTTCTCCCGTGACATACCCCAATGGATGTGTAGACATCAACTAGCCCTATTTCCACTGCCCTGTGGGAATGAGCAAACACGCTAGCTACTATGTCATAAGTCGTAAAGTCCTTTGTCTCTGATGTGGGAGCCTTGCGTGTTCTGTCAGCACCATGGCACTGTCCCAGGCTAACCTGTCTTGTGTGTGAGCAGACTAAAATCTTAGACCAGACACAGCTGTTGTCACACCCCTCACTCCAGGATTCAGATGCAAGTCCTTGGATAAGAATTGCTACCTAAGACAGACAGTACACTGCCCAGGGCAGTTCTCAGATCTCCCATCAAGGGAGAACCTATTTTTTCCTTGCCAGGAGTAGAGTTCGCTGATATCCTCCAGCCATAACTTGCTCAAGAGTACCTCAACTTTCAAGAGTCCACCTCATGCTCTTCCTGGGCAAAAGTCAGAGTCAAGTGAGGGGTACTAAGACCAGATAATTTCTGCTCAGTTAGGAGGCTCAGTCTCAGCAACAATCTCTGCTCCAGAGCTCCCCACTGGGCTGGGCAAGACTTTGTCAGATCAGTAGGCTTTCCATGCGTAATGCAGTTCCTCTTGTTTTGATCTTTCACGGATATTTCCCCAGGAAGCTATACTCCCAGTTCCATCTCAGTGTTGGCTTCCCAGCAAACCCAACTGATACGCCTGTGTCTGGTCTCAGACACCGAAACAAAACGTTCTTCTTCCTCCAAGTATGTTTTGTTTGAGGAGGCAAATTAGGCTCTGAGACCGAGTTTATCTTTGCCAACAATTTATTTCACACAGGTTTGCTGTGGGAATTTCAGAAGCCAACAGCATCTAGGATAATGCTTCTTAAGAAAATAATACAGAAGTAACATGTTCCACATCCATGATAGATTTATCCCCCTATTGTTCGAGGCAGGGGAAGATGACAGGGAAAAAAGCCCAAATTTAGTTGAGATGCACCTTTATACAAGTTGGTGATTGGGGGCTGGGGAGTGTTTAGCCAACTGAGAGAGCTGAGGGCCAGCTGCCGATGCAGAAGTAGAAGTCCCTTGTTGCTAGAGCTCGTTGCTAGGGAACGCCTACACTGGTGTTGACAGGCTGGCAGATCCCCCCAACGGCAGGGCCACTGCATGGCTTTCTCCACAGCTAGTAAAAGAGTTGCCTTTACCATGGCAAGAGCAAATTGCCCCAAGGTCTTTAGAAGATTATTTAGTTCAGCAAAATGTCACCTTGCCTCGACAGAACAATCCCTGGTAGCCCTCATGAAGTCTCAGTATTTATACTCAAAATGTTCCTTTGCCATAGTTATTTCTTCATATGCTTTTTATCAATAAGCCCCCACAGGGGCCCCTCAGCAGCTGAGCTTACTGACTTCAGAGAACATATGCAACGATGGCATCCTCACACAATACACTTCATTCTTATATGAAAACAAGTTTTTTTTTCCTTTTGTCTTTGTCATAAATAAGTAGATTAAAATGAACTTCACTTAAATCATAAACAAGTGGATTTGAAATCCTATCAAACCAATACACAATGAAGAATACTCCATATGAATTAGCTCACGTATGTTAACATCTCATTTGCATGCCCAGGTTCACTCAAAATGCCTGGACATGTGAAGTCCCAGCTGAGGTTCAAGTTGGAACTTTCCACTGAATCAAAAATGTTCAACATAGCCCTGTGTTCTTAAAATGGTTATGTTAGGATATATTAGGTTCAGGAGTGCTCATTTAAGTTTAAGGATTAACATTTATGATAGGTACATTTATGTAAGACTAGAAAGTTGTTTGCTGTATTTCAATAGCTCTAATATGCCATTAATTGTAAGCATGTTGTTATTTTAAAGAAAAGCATCACCAATGAATCTATAACACAATGCCAAGATGCCTGCTATTGTAAGGCAAATTCTAATTTTGATGACATCAAAATATGAAAAAATGTGCATCTTTGACCCAATCAAATGTAGTGACTTTAGAATTCCTGGTCTCAGATTATTTGTGTGTTTCTAATACGTAAAGGAAGAGTTTTCAACTCCTGAAATATTTTATGTGACATATGATAATTCTCAATTAAATAGGTAAATATTGAGTGGATAGCAATCAAGTGATTTCTTTAAAAGTTTCAAGTTTAATAAGCATATAAAAGTAGGATTACATTATGAATGTGGTATATAATAGGATATTGAACATTTAATACAACAGGGTGCATTTTTTTAAAATTCAGAAATCTGGAAGTTAATTAAATCCTCCTTCTGACTCCTAAGGTATACCTTTTCTAATTGGAATTGGAGTGGAATTAAGGTATCAGTGAGGTAGTCCCTTAATTTTCCTGAAGATCACCATGAAGCCCAGGAAATGAGGTGTGTTTCCTTACAGAAATAAGTATAACGGTTACTGACAACACAGAGGTAGAGCCTTCTGCTAACGAGCTCCCACCACCTTACCCCGGTAGACTCCAGGCAGTCAGACTTGTAATGGACAAGCCCTCTAAAGGCCACTCAAAGACAGAGGATCTCCCTTGCTCAGCACAAGGACAAGGCTCTCTTTATTGCCATAAATAATGGAGAAGCAAACAAACCCAGTAGGCCCAGATCTTAAAATATGAGAAAGAATTCCTTCCTCCCATTTTTTTTTTCCTACTAGGAGATTATTATGATCTCACCAGTTGAGGTGGGAGGGGATGAGATGTGACTGTTTCAGACGGCGAATCTGTGGATTTACGTCCTGCAGCAGCCTTCCTTTTTCCACAGCATATCCCCAGGAAGAGCCAATGCTGACAGAGTTTTAAAGCAGGAGACAGAACAAGAGTCAAGGGATGAGCTTCAATTCCCACCTTCTACTTCGCAAACCTCTGCTTCATGAGCACTTACAGAGAGGAAATGTGGCCATTCCACAGGAACCGCAAAGAAACTAAAAGAAGTTTGGTAAAGTTTGTTTCACCTTCTAGACAGATAGGAAGGAAAATATTGAGGTTGTGTGGAAACATTTCTCCCTCTCTCCTTTTGTGTCTCAGTCATGGTTTAGACTCTTCTGGCAGCATGAGTCACCTTCCAGACTTCCCACCCTCTCTCCCCTCTGTCCTAGGGTCATTTGATTTCACAGAAGGAAAAGACCCCATCAAGAAAACAACCTAGCAGCAGACTTCTGGCTTTCCCTCTTTCTTAGAGTGATATCAACAATTTTATTTATTTATTTTATTTTTAATTTTTTTAATTTAATTTTTTTCAGTGTTCCAAAATTCACTGTTTATGTACCATACCCAGTGCACCATGTAATATGTGCCCTCCTTAATACCCACCACCAGGCTCACCCAACCCCCCACACCCCTCCCCTCCAAAACCCTCCATTTGTTTCTCAGAGTCCACAGGCTCTCAGCGTTTGTCTCCCCCTCCGATTTCCCCCAACTCACTTCTCCTCCCCATCTCCCAATGTCCTCTGTGTTACTCCTTGTGCTCCACAAGTAAGTAAAACCATATGATACTCTCTCTGTTTGACTTGTTTCACTCAGCATAATCTCTTCCAATCCCGTCCATGTTGATACAAAAGTTGGGTATTCATCCTTTCTGATGGAGGTATAATACTCCATTGTATATATGGACCATATCTTCTTTATCCATTCGTCCGTTGAAGGGTATCTTGGTTCTTTCCACAGTTTGGTGATTGTAGCCATTGCTGCTATGAACATTGGGGTCAGATGGCCCTTATTTTCACTACATCTGTATCTTTGGGGTAAATACCCAGTAGTGCAATTGCAGGGTCATAGGGTAGCTCTACTTTTAAATTTTTGAGGAATCTCCGTACTGTTTTCCAAAGTGGCTGCACCAACTTGCATTCCCACCTACAGTGTAAGAGGCTTCCCCTTTCTCCACATCCTCTCCAACACCTGTTGTGTACCGTCTTGTTGATTTTGGCCCTTCTATCTGGTGTAAGGTGGTATCTCCATGTGGTTTTGATTTGAATCTCCCTGATGACTAATGAAGATGAACATTTTTTCATGTGTCTGTTAGCCATTTGTATGTCTTCTTTGGAGAAGTGTCTGTTCATGTCTTCTGCCCATTTTTTGACGTGATTATCTGTTTTGTGGGTGTTGAGTTTGAGGAGTTCTTTATAGATCTTGGATATCAGCCCTATGTCTATAGCATCATTTGCCAATATCTTCTCCCATTCCACGGGTTGCCGCTTTGTTTTGTTGACTTTTTCCTTTGCTGTGCAGAAACTTTTGATCTTGATGAAGTCCCAAAATTTCATTTTCACTTTTCTTTCCTTTGCCTTGGGGACATGCCTTGAAAGAAGCTGCTGTGGCCGATGTCGAAGAGGTTATTGCCTATGTTCTTCCCTAGGATCTTGATAGATTCCTGCCTCACATTGAGGTCTTTTATCCATTTCAAGTTTAACTTTGTGTATGGTGTAAGAGAATGGTCGAGTTTCATTCTTCTACATATAGCTGTCTAATTTTCCCAGAACCATTTATTGAAGAGACTGTCTTTTTTCCACTGTATATTTTTTCCTGCTTTGTCAAAGATTATTTGACCATAGAATTGGGGGTCCATATCCAGGCTCTCTACTCTGTTCCACTGGTCTATGTGTCTGTTGTTGTGCCAGTACTATGCTGTCTTGATCATCACAGCTTTGTACTAAACCTTGAAATCAGGCAATGTGATGGCCCCAGTTCTGTTTTTCTTTTTCAACATTCCCTTAGCAATGCGGTGTCTCTTCTGGTTCCATACAAATTTTAGGATTGTCTGTTCCAGCTCTTTGAAAAATGCCGGTGGAATTTTGATCGGGATGGCACTGAAAGTATAGATGGCTCTAGGCAGCATAGACATTTTAACAATGTTTATTCTTCTGATCCATGAGCATGGAATGGTCTTCCATCTTTTTGTGTCTTCTTCAATTTCTTTCATGAGTGTTCTGCAGTTCCTCAAGTACAGATCTTTACCTCTTTGGTTAGGTTTATTCCCAGGTATCTTATGGTTCTTGGTGCTATAGTAAATGGAATAGATTCTTTCATTTCCCTTTCTATATTTCATTATTCATGTATAAGAAAGCAACTGATTTCTCTACATTAGTTTTGTATCCTGCCACATTACTGATTTGCTGTATGAGTTCTAGTAATTTAGGGGTGGAGTCTTTTGGGTTTTCCATATAAAGTATTATGTCATCTGCAAAGAGAGAGAGTTTGACTTATTCTTTGCCAATCTGAATACCTTTTATTTCTTTTTGTTGTCTGATTGCTGTTGCTAGGACTTCTAGTACTATGGTGAACAACAGTGGTGAGAGTGGACATCCTTGTTGTGTTCCTGATCTCAAAGGGAAGGCTGTCAGCTTTTCCCCACTGAGGATGATATTCGCTGTGGGTTTTTCATAGATTTTATGAAGTTGAGGAATGTTCCCTTTATCCCTGTACTTTGAAGCATTTTAATCAGAAATAGATTCTGTATCTTGTCAAATGCTTTCTCTGCATCAATTGAGAGGACCATGTGTTTCTTGTCATTTCTCTTTTTGATTTGTTCTATCACATTGATTGATTTGTGAATGCTGAACCACCCTTGCATCCTATGGATAAATCCCACCAATACCAAAAGACTGAGATAATTCCCTGCATATTCTCAGACCACAATGCTTTGAAACTGGAACTCAACCACAAGAAAAAGTTTGGAAGGAATTCAAATACTTGGAAGCCAGACCACTCTGCTTAAGAATGTTTGGATCAACCAAGAAATCAAAGAAGAACTTAAACAATTCATGGAAACCAGTGAGAATGAAGACACATTGGTCCACAACCTATAGGATATGGCAAGAATGCTTGGATCAACCAGGAAGTCAAAGAAGAACTTAAACAATTCATGGAAACCAATGGGAATGAAGACACTTCTTTTGGTATCGGTTGAGCCCTGATTTGTGACCAGTATGTGGTCTATTCTGGAGAAAGCTCCATGTGCACTCAAGAATGAATATTCTGTTGTTTTGTAGTGGAATGTTCTGTATATATCTATGAGGTCCATCTGGTCCAATGTGTCATACAATGCTCTTTTTTCTTTATTGATTTTCTGCTTCGATGATCTGTCTATTACTGAGAATGGCATGTTAAGATCCCCTATTATTAATGTATTCATATCAATATGACTCTTTTATTTTTAAAAATTTTAAAGCCGGCTCCACACCCAGCGTGTAGCTCAACGTGGGGCTTGAACTCACAACCCTGAGTTCAAGACCTGACTTCAGATTAAGAGTCAGATGCTTAACTGACTGAGCCATGCAGTAACCCAAATATCAACAATTGTAAAAGAAATGTCATTGCAAGGAAACATCAAGAACTAGATCTTACAAGATCAAAATGGCATAGGTTGAATTAAAAATGAAAAGAGAAATTTAGAAAATAGAAAAGATGAGGTCATGAGTAACAGACTGACTCTTTTTTCCCCTTCTTTTCAAATTGCTGTATCTCAAACAGCAAAATTCTGGGTTACTGAGTTTACTGATACATCAAGAATACCCTTTAATGCCACAGCACTAAGTACACCACAGATGATTATTAAACATTTATCAAATGCTTATGATAGGCCAGTTACTCAATTGTTTCTCATATATATTTTCTCATTTCATTTCATCCCCTCAACAACTCTGTGAAGTACTGTATCATAGATAAGGAAACAGGGGCACAGAAAAAAAATTTTTAAAGCTTTTATTTATTTGACACAGAGAGACAGAGAGAGAGCACAAGCAGGGGGAGCAACAGGCAGGGGTAGAGAGAGAAGCAGGCTCCCCACTAAACAGAGAGCCTGATGCAAAGCTGGATCCCAAGACCCCCCAGATCATGACCTGAGCTGAAGGCAGATGCTTAAAAACTGAGCCACCCAGGCACCCAGAAGCATAGAAAATGTTAAGAAAGTATTTGTCACACCTATAGTTGGCAATTTCAGGTTACTCTTCACAATCCTCTATTAAAAAAATCAGGTTGATGCACTGGGTGGCTCAGTCAGTTGAGTGTCAGACTCTTGGTTGTGGGATCAAGCCCTACCTCATGTTCTAGGCTCAGCAAGGGGTTTGCTTAAAGATTCTCTCCCTCTGCCCCTCCTCCAACTCATGTGCACTCTCTCTTTCTCTCAAATAAAGAAATAAATCTTTTTTAAAAGATTAGTTCAGTATGGTTTTTTTTCATCGTTGCAGTGAAAGGAAAAAAAGGAAAAAACAAAAACAAAAAAAGTCCAGTTGTATCGAAATTACAAACCCTGCACCTGAAATCAAAATTTCAAATTCATAGGCTTCTCATCAAATGTAATCCACTCTAAATAGGCTTTACCCTGGGCTTCTCCAAAACAGTAAGCCCAGTAATGTCATCCAAATTTGTAATGACTAAAAATGAGCCTATTTTGTTCAGTGTATGAGAAGGTGAATAAATTATGCTGGGTTGTTGTTGTTTTTTTTCCTCTCCCAGTTTCCACAGTTGAAATAGGCAGAGGAGTACAGCAAATCAAAGATGAAAATATTACCCCTACAATGGATGTGGCAGAAATGTGTGGTGACCACAGTCTTCCTAATACCCAGTATCAGAATTAGATTGATTGTTCCGGCTTCAGCCCCGTCCCACTCCCTGATACAGGCAGGATGGGCCCCCCTCCCTCCACCCCCGCCTGGGGAGCCGGGGTTGGCCATTATTGGTGTCAGGACACAGAGAACAGAATGAAGAGCTCTCAGCAAGCAGGCAGACCCCATAGACAAAGGAAAAGAGGAATGAGATGAGTAAAGGCTCTTCTGAGGGGATGGAGGGAGGACAGGAGTAACATGCTGATGATTTTATTATAGCCCCTCCTGGTGGAAGCACAAAGTCTGAGAACACACACACACGTATATACATACTCTGTGACTAGGCTGTGCTATGGTCCCTTCTCATTTTGAACATGTTGGGCTTCAGGCACTTCACTCTATGATCATTTAATTCGTAACAATCAGTAGGGAATTAAAAGTGACATGACGGAGTCCTGCTGTGGGTAAGGTCCACGTTTTAAGAGGGGAACACTTGTCACTTGCAGTAGATGGATAAAAAAGACAAATATATGCATAGCTATGTAATCGATAAAGACAGAAAAAAGAAAATGCTCACCAGTGACTCGGGATTTAATTAAGTGATAGCTACTGGTTAAATTACATCTCCGAACAAAAGAAAGCCACAGCTGACTCACTCCACTGCAGCAATGACTCTGCAGGTAGGGGAGCCCACACGTTCAGGTGGGAAGAAGAGGGAGGAGGCCAGGAGAGAGATGGGGGTGGGGAGGAAGCAGCTTCGGTGTTGGACGAATAACAGCTCCTTTCAAATTGGTACTCAAAGAGGAGAGGGGAAAAGTCCAAGTTTAAAATGACTCAGGTGTCCCACAAAGGCTTTCCTTCTCTCCTCCCATTGTGGGAAATTGGGTGCAGTGTTCAGGGGACAAAGGCAATCTGGAGGAGGCACAATGAACCCCGGGCAGTTCCTCTGCTACAGGGGAGGTGGGTGGAGGAGCCCAGTTCTCCCTTTAGAATCACCCCTCCCAAAGTCTAGTGGTAAGGCTCATCAGAATTTCATAAGAAAATACTGGATAGATCACTTCTGCTTTTTCTTAGATCCTGAGCTTACTTAAATTCACGATTTAATTTTGCAGCTTTGGCCTCCCAATAACTCATAAAAACATTTGCCGTGCCCCTCATTGATCACTAGAGATACCTAGACAAGTGGCCATCATTCTCCTCGGTCACTGTGCACCAAAGGCACAGGTGGAACTCCAGCCCTCGGTTGATTGCATTGCTCTTGGCTCAAGCTCCTCACCTGAAATGAGACACAAAGCACTCTGTCTATAGCTATATAGATATATTTAAATTGTTAGAAAGCATATAGATATATAGATATACATTATCTGTACTACAGATATATACTATCTATACTATACATACACACTGTATATGTATATATACATTGAAGAACAATGAAGAACAGTGAAGAACAAAACATGTAGGGCCCCTGATGTCATGGTATGTATAGCCTAAAGGACCCTTCTTACTTTCATCCACCCAGATCTCACTCATTCTTTGAGAGAGAGAGAGCGTGCACACGTGTGTGAGTGAGGATGGGGAGGATGGGCAGAGGGAGAGTCTTAAGCAGACTCCACAATGAGTGCAGAGCCGGTGGCAGGGCTTGATCCCACAACTCTGAGATCATGACCTCAGCCAAAATCAAGAGTCACTCCCGTAATCAACTGAGCCACCCGGGTGCCCAGACTTCACTCATTCTTAAACGTCCTCACTGGAACCATCTCCAAGCCACTGCATTCCAAGACCTCTCCTTTCTTTGATTCCCAAAAAATCAACTGCCTTTGCTCTCTGCATTCCACCTCTTCCAAGTTCTTCAACCAAACAACCTAAAGGCCTCAGGCCCCCTAGAAGCAAAACATCCATAAACAAACATCGGAACCTGAATTATCCTTCTCATACTGTCAGGAATTTTAATCTGGTATAATTAACATATCACTTAGTGTCCATCAGTGCCTTTGGAGATGGGGAGAGAGAAGAGAGATTTAAGAATCGCCTAAAATTACATGCAAAATTTTATGTGTGTGCTGTTTCTGGAGGAAGCATGCAAAGCTTTCATAAAATTCTAAAAGGAATACTGAAGCCAAAAAGGTTAGGCTCCTCTGTTTTGCTAGGTTTTAAGTAATTATGCCACTTTTTCAATCATTGTAATGAGCTTGAGCATCCACTCTACTTCAGCTCTAGTATCTAATAACAAAAAAATGTCATTTCCAGAAATATGGTTTTTTCCTTTCTTTTTTTTAAATTATTTTTATTAACATATAATGTATTATTTGCCCCAAGGTGCAGGTCTGTGAATCATCAGGCTTACACATTTCACAGCACTCACCATAGCACATACCCTCCCCAATGCCCATAACCCAACTACCCTCTTTCTACCCTCCCAACCTCCCGGCTTTTTTTTTTTAAGGATTTTATTTATTTGGCACAGAGAGAGAGAGAGAGAATAAAGAAGGGGGAGTGGGAGAGGGAGAGGGAGAAGCAGGCTTCCCGCTGAGCAGGGAGCCCAATGTGGGGCCTGATGTGGGACTCGATCCTAGGACCCTGGGATCATGACCTGAGCCCAAGGCAGACGCCCAATGACTGAGCCACCCAGGCAGCCCTATTTTTTTTTTCTTTTTAAGTGCTATTAAAAAACTTAAATGCAAAGTCCAATGGAGGTTATGATAAATATTTTTACCTATTTTAATATGTAAATTGCCCAAAGGCTTGAGCCAGCACACTATCATTTTACACTAGATGATGAAGAAGAAAACTTGTGCACCTAAATAGAAAGAGTGGTAATTAATTCTCACAGGTTACAATGAGAATCATAACCATTAGCCTAAAAATGAAGCTGAAAATTATTGAAATATGTGTCTAATAGAACTGCCTGATCACTATCCATTTCTGTCACTTGAGCCTTAATCTTACATGAAGATCATCAGGAAAAGACTTCAAATTTTCAGAAAAACATGGAACGAAAAAAAGTCAAATTCTCAATCTTACAGCTAACCATTCCTGATATCTTTTCTACTCTAGTTAGCTTTGGTGTAACAGAAACAGCTGCAGTAGCTATACACATGGGGGAGAGGGTGCTCAATAAATATTTAAAATAATGAACAAACACTTGTCCTCTTTGATCACAGCTGTAAAAACCTAGGTAGAGAAGGAAGAGGGAGAAAAACCCCTTCCGTTTTATGATTGCCTTTTGGGCATTTTCTATTTCGTGTGTAATCAGAATGTGTAGGGAGAAATAATATATTTGGAAGTTAAATAAGATCTTTGTAATCCAAACCCTTCCAAGAGAAAGGATGCATACAGCTTTAAAGAGAGAGAGGAAATGATTCAAAAATCAAACTTCTGAAGAAAAACCTGGGCAGAAACGGTGCATAATAATAGTAATAGTTTACAGTTCTTAAGAGGTGTTACATAAATTAAGAACTCAGATGTCACAAACATTTGCATGTTAAGCCTTATGGCATTCCTTCAATATCAGCACGTGACTATCACTGTTCTCCTTGTACAGATGAAAGAGGATGGGAAGGAATATGTCCCAGATAGAATAGACAGAGAGCAGACTCAAAACACAAGGAAAAGTAGAGCCAAGGGATAAGTACACATTTACGTCACACAAACATTGGTGCAAATTCCCTCAGAAACATAAAAGTCCATAATAATAGATGTCTTGCAAGGTGAGAATTATTAAGGAAAGCCAGTGCAATTTTTCACATTACAATCTTGGAAACTTAAAACTAAGAGAGAAGATAGCTCCTTGTATCTTGTAGTCTAAAGTCCTATAAAACATCATTACAACTGAAAACCCAAGTACTAAACCATTTTTCTTCAAATTAAGGCTCTACTAACATATTAACATACCCAAATATGACAACGTAGCCAACTACACAGCATTCATAATTAGAAATGGGAAAATGAACCTTCTTCGATTTTTGCACTTTATGACTTCTGGATTTGTTTACATTTTAAATCCTCATTTCCTGTGTGATCACTAGGTAGTCCATATTTTTAAATTTGCAGCGTTCCCTAAATGAAATACAGAGCATTTCAGGAATAAGACAGCGGGTTAATCCTGAACTGCTCCCACCACTCCATGTTTTCCAAGAAGATTGCTAAATGATATCAGTTCAGTGAAACAGAGGTGTTTAAATAGACTCACCCCGTGAATTTATTCAGCAATTCCATTAAAGAAAGGAGGTGAATGGTTAAGCAAAAACACTTCTCTTTCGTTTTCTCTTCCTTTTCCTGGCCATTTATTTTTATGGCTACATCAATTGTGCACATCAGAACTTACAAAGCACTGTAAAAAGGAGCGTCAGCCATAAGCTAAAGGGAGCAGAGGTTTAAAGGTAGTATCAGAGAAGAGAAACCAAGAGGTGAAGTTGAGAATTACAGAAACCAAGGAACCTTATATAATATATTATCAGGGAGAGCCAAGCATAACAGAAAGAACTGGAGGAAGATGACAGGGAAGAGAGATTACATAAAGTACTAATGTGCCCCCAGGGTTCTGGAAGTAAATGGTGAAGGGTATGTCTAGATAAGCTAGAGAGAGTTCATTGTAAATTTGGAGTTCAGAGTATCAGATGACATGAATACAGAAATAAGTGCCTGAGTCCCCTAGTGGATGACAAATGCATTTGTAAGCACTCCGGCAGGGGCTTGGAGAATATGCTGATTACCTGGGGTTCCCCAGGAGCCTGAAGGAAATAATGTGTAGTAAGGGGGCAGAGGGGTTGGGGGAGGGAGTATACCAGGTACCTTAGTCACCTGGAGCATCAGTGCCATTAAGGCCTGTCCTGTTAGCGTCATTACAGGAATTTCTCTCTTCTCTATGCCATAGCTGTTTCCAGGCTCATAATTATCTCCATCTACCTGATCTCAATTTACCTCTCCTGCCATTTAACTGCTTCAGGTCTTTGGGGAAGCAATTATTAAATTCCTATCCCCAAATTGTTAAGTGATCCCTCAGGAACTGAGAAAAGTTATCAGAGATTCTCTTTATAGGACAAGCAACGTGTTCTGCAGCCCCTGATAGGAATAGGCTCAGGAGAGACCCAATGTACCTTGACAATCAACCACAAGTACATTGACTCATTTACTGAATAAAGACCTACTAAGCACCACCATATGCTAGGCTTTGTGACACTGGGGATACAGAGTTGGAAAGTGAGTCTCTCCTCTGAGCTCACAGTCTGGAGGAGAGAGAGGCACACACCGAACTTAACAATACAATATGTCAGTCACTGCTAGGTGGGGACCCAGAACAAGTCTGTGGCAGGTGGGGGGGGCGGCCGGGGGAGGGGATGGAGGTGGGCAGAGGGTACTGGCAAGAATTACAGGGAGAATCAGAACAGGCAGAACAAGGAAAGTAAGTATTACCTGGATGTCCCCTAAAGGATGATTAGAAGTTTGGGTGATAAATAGATGGAGGCCATTGTACAGAGAAACCATACAATTTTAGTTGTCGTGAAAAAGTAAGTTATTATTACCAAATATTATGTAAAAGAAAATTATCATTCCATCATTTCTTCAAAGGTATTCATCTTAATTTTTTGGTTTCTACTTTCATATGTTTAAAGTATCATTGTGGGTTGTTCATAACTACTTGTATAATACCAGGTTTGGGCTCTCTGATGAACACCTTCTTATCCCCTTGTGTCAGCCATCCTGATCAAATTTGAAAGACTTCCTGTGGATGCCTGGGAGGCTCAGCTGGTTAAGCATCTGCATTTGGCTCAGTCATGATTCCAGGGTTTTGGGATCGATCCCTGCATTGGGCTCCTTGTTCAGTGGGGACTCTGCTTCTCCCTCTGCCTGCCACTTCCCCTGCTTCTTCTCTCCCTCTCTGTCTCTCTCTCTGATGAATAAATAGAATCTCTAAAACAAAACAAAAAAACCCTAAAACCTTCATGATTTCTGTCCCCACATCTGTCATTTCACTCGGCACATGACAGGTGATACGCAGGTAGGAGAGCTCAGATTCTTGTAAGCCTGGCCCTCAAATTTTGTGGGGGAAATAAAAGACCTTCAATAATTCTTTTATGATCACAACCCCTAAGGATACACGAGCAAAAATACATGACTATAGATGTCACATAAAGGTTACAAATCATGTCCAATGGCTAGCAAGACAGCTAGAATTCTACCACATTCTCTCCTACTCAACAAAGCATACTAAAGAGGAGGCCAATTAAAGTAATTTTAGATAATATTGACTCTACCATAATTAATTTATAGTTTGCATAGTCAAAAACACCAATATTTTATTTTTTATTTAGTGATTCATCACTTATATATAACATCCAGTCCTCATCATAACAAGTGCCCTCCTTAATCCCCATCACCCACTTAGCCCATTCTCCACCCACATCCTTCCATCAACTCTCAGTTTATTCTCTGTCATTAAGACTCTTTGATGGTTTGCTTCCCTCTCTCTCTTTTTCCTTTCCATATGTTCATCTGTTTTGTTTCTTAAATTCCACATATGAATAAAATCTTTTGGTATTTGTCTTTCTCTGACTGAATTCGCTTAGCATAATACACTCTAGTTCCATCCATGTCATTGAAAATGGCAAGAATGCATTCTTTTTGATGGTTGAGTATTATTCCATTGTATATATATTACCTCTTCTTTATCCATTCATCAGCTGATGGACATTTGGGCTCTTTCCATAGTTTGACTATTGTTGATAATGCTGCTAAAACACTGGGTTGCAAGGTGCCTCTCCAAATCTGCATTTTTGTGTCTTCTGCATAAATATTTAGTAGTGCGATTACTGGATCATAGGGTAGTTCTATTTTTAGCATTTTGAGGAACCTCCACACTGTTTTCCAGAGTGGCTGCACCAGTTTGCTTTTCTACCAACAGTACAAGAGGGTTCCCCTTTCTCCACATCCTCACCAACATCTGTTGTTTCCTGTGTTGCCAGTTTTAGCCATTCTGACAGATGTAAGGTGGTATCTCACCGTGGCTTTGATTTGTACTTCCTTAATGATCAGTGATGTTGTGCATCTTTTCATGTGCCTATTAGCCATCTGTATGTCTTCTATGGAAATATGTCTATTTATGTCTTCTGCCCAATTCCTAACTGGATTACTTAAAAACAACAGCATTTTTTAAATATTAATAATATTATCTCTTATTAAGGTCATCTCTCCAACAGTTATTCAATGCCAGTCTACCTGACATTATAGCTGGTTGTACTACCAGTACTAGGAGACAAAATGCTGGTTTGTTTGGCTTTATTTGCTACCTTCTGGTGTCCTTCTAATCCAGATGCTTTAACTGCATAGTATATTGAATGGTGGGCAGCTCGTGCTTTATGCCTTGGTCATACAGATGATGGAGTGGCCTCTTGGTTGAGTGAGTAAAGGAAAGGTAGAGTAAGAGATTGGGAGAGAGTACAGAGCTAAAGCTTAAAACTCATAACCATTTCTTGGTATCATCTGAAAGAAGAGTGAGAAGGAGGTGGTCCAAGAGATGGAGAAAAAGGGTTTACAAATACTGAGCCCTTTTAAAAAATATATATATATATATGTGTATATATACATATATATACACATATATATTTATTTATTTATTTAACAGACAGAAATCACAAGTAGGCAGAGAGGCAGGCAGAGAGAGAGGAAGGGAAGCAGGCTCCCTGCTGAGCAGAGAACCTGATGCGGGGCTCAATCCCAGGACCCTGGGATCATGACCTGGGCCGAAGGCAGAGGCTTTAACCCACTGAGCCACCCAAGTGCCCCAGAGCCCTTTTTTAAAAATATATTTTATTTATTTATTTGACAGAGAGAGACATAGCAAGAGAGGGAATACAAGCAGAGGGAGTGGGAGAAGGAGAAGCAGGTTTCCCTTGGAGCAAGGAGCCCGATGTGGGGCTCATCCCAGGACTCTGGGATCATGACCTGAGCTGAAGGCAGACGCTTAATGACTGAGCCACCCAGGCACCCCAATATTGAGCCTAAAGCACTCAATCCTCAAAACTGCTCTATGAAATAGGTGCTGTTATTATCCCATATTACATGTTTGTAAAATGCTGGTAATTTGACTAAGAGTACAGGGCTAGCAAATAGAACAGTTTTCACCTTTAACCTTTCTAGCCCCAAATACCATTCTTGTAAGTCTGTCTCCTGGAGGACATTTTTTTCTCTGTAGGACTCCACAATTAGGCTTCAGTGTGCCGAGTTATTTTATTCCTAAATGTCTCCATATCTCTGGCAGGAATCCAAAGAAAGGGAGTCAGCTCATCTCCCATTTTCATTCACTTTTTTTTTTTTTTAATATTTTTTTATTTATCCAGAGAGAGAGAGCAGGAGTCCACGCATGCATGAGTCGGGGGAGGGACAGAGGGTGAGAATCCTTAAGCAGACTCCCCGCTGAGCATGGAGCCCCATGTAGGGCTCAGTCCTACAACCCATGAGATCATGATCTAAGCCAAAACCAAGAATCAGACACTCAATCCACTGAGCCACCCAGGTGCTTCTCATTCACATTTTGACTGTTCTCACAACTTCATCCAAATCAATAGGCTTATATCCTTCCCACTACAGCTTTCCACTGTTTAACAAGCCCGCAGTAGGCTAGGCTCCTTTCATCAACATTAATAAGTAAAGGAGTGCCCGGGTGGCTCAGTTGGTTAAGTAGCCAACTCTTGATTTCAGCTCAGGTCATCATTAGGGTGATGGGATTGAGCCCAACATCTCACTCCAAGCTCAGTTCAGAGTGTGTTTGAGATTCTCTCTCTTGCTCTCCTTTTGCCCCTTCCCTGACTTGCACTCACACATATACTCTTTATCTCTAAAACTAAAAAAAAAAAAAAAAATTGATAAGTAAGTAATTAGAAACCCAAATAGGTTTATGTTTGTGTCCCATCTACTAATTTGTTTTATAAAAATAATCAGTATACATGGATATTTTTAGTTGAAAATTTTATTCTATTTTTCTTTATTATAGCTAGTACACTATGACTACAATAGGTCAAGAAAAACCTGTAAATGTTAATTTTTACTTATTTGAATTAGAAATAGCTCAATTTCTTTTTTTTTTTTAAGATTTTATTTATTTATTTGACAGACAGAGATCACAAGTAGGCAGAGAGAGAGAGGAGGGGAAGCAGGTTTCCTGCTGAATAGAGAGCCTGATGCGGGGCTCGATCCCAGGACCCTGGGATCATGACCTGAGAGCCAAAGGCAGAGGCTTTAACCCACTGAGCCACTCAGGCGCTCCTCAGTTTCTAAAGTCTACAAATTTCTGTTTCAAGTAGATTTGTTAAATAAAGTAACCAACGAAATCTTTAGTGTTTTCATACTGCTAAACAAATATTTAATCAAAATGTCTTCTGTAACTATATAATGTAATTTTTCTAAAAAAGAAAACGTCTGGGATGCCTGGGTGGTTCAGTCGGTTAAGTGTCCAACTCTTGATTTTGGCTCAGGTTGTGAGATTGAACCCAGCATTGGGCTCCATTCTGGGCAGGGAGCCTGGTTGACATTCTCTCTCTCTCTCTCCCTTTGCCTCTCTCCCACTCTTTCCCTCTCTAAAAACAAACAACAAACAAACAAAAAGGATATGTCCATCTCTTTCTAAGTTGGCAAATACATATCTTTATCATGATTATGTGGCAGTAGAGGCTCTGGACTCTAGAACCAGAATATAAGGATTTAAAATTTGATTTTGCCCATTTTCTAGCAGAAAGGAAAATTACTTGATTTCTCTGAACTTCAGTTAAATAAACTAATATTTAAAACAGTGTCTGGTATGTACCCAATGAAACTTAGCTGTTACTAACCCAAAGGGAGTATTTGGTACAAGCAATCCTTCTAAATTTAATTGGGAATTCTTGTAAAGTAAGAATATCTAATCTACAAATTTCCTCCAACTGTAATGAAATTTTAATACTAAAATTAACAAAGAAGATGATATAACAGTACACTATGGAGATCTTTAATTAAACTTTCTTTGTTTTAAACTTGCAGCTTTCTTTTAGTGTTCTGAGACCTTTTTTTTTTCCTTTCCAGTCTCAAATATTTTCATTGGCCTTAGAAAACTTATAGGCACCAAGCACTGTGTCTGTAGTGCTTGGTGGATAGAATGGCCTTGGCCAAGGTAAATGGGACTGCTTTGAATGCTACCTTTACTGGCTCCAAATACCAATTCTGTGATAGCCTATTTCCAGGAGAACATTTTTCCTCAGCAAGAGTTTGGAAAGATTTCTAAAAGTTTTAGTAAGGTTACTAAACAGGGATTCAAAGATAAGACAGTAAAGGAAAATCCCAGATATCACTCATGAGTCAAAATTCTTAAATTATTCTTGCCTAAATTCAGATTAATGCCAAAATCTAGGTCAAAGCTGGTCTTGCAATTAAGCATAAATAGGAGAAAGAGTGATTTAGTAGGGTGTTAAAACTGATCCAAGAAGGAATATCCTCTTTAGTACAGTGGGGCTCCACTGTAAGAAACATGATTATCAATGTCATTTAATTCCAAAACGTTTATTCTGATGTGACCAAGGAATGTAATGAAGTCTTTACCTCAATATATAAATAGACAAAATATCTACTACCTCAAAGGGTTTGGCTTTTAAGTTTTGTTATTTAGAAAAATCTATAAAGGAGTACCTGGGTGGCTCAGTCAGTTAAGTGTCTGCCTTCGGCACTGGTCATGATCCCAGGGTCCTGGGATGGAGCCCTGTGTTGGGCTCCCTGCTCAGTGGTGAGTCTGCTTCCCCCTCTTCTCTGCCCCTTCCCCCTGCTCATGTGCACTCTCTCTCTCTCTCTCTAGCTCTGCTCTCTTCCTCCTTTTCTCTCTCAATTAAATAAGATCTTTTGTTAAAAAAATCTATAAAGAGAAACATAAGAAATGTATAATATCATTTTAAAATTCTAAGACAGTTGTTCTCAAAGTACAGCAGGCAATGGACCATGAGGGCAAAAATATTTCAAAAATAATATTAAGGCACCATTTGCCTTTTTCATTGTGTTGACATTTGCATTTTGCAAACTGCATTGCAATAGCAATGGTGTATAAAACTGTTGGTAACTTAACACAAACCAAAGCAGCAGTTCTAAATTGTGTCAATAGTTACTGTATTTTTCACCTCCACTCAATCAAAGAAAGGAATACAAGAAAAAAACAATTTAACTCAGAATGCCTTGATAAAGCAGTAAAAATGATAATTTTATTAAATCTCAAGGCTTCAGTACTTTTAAAAATTTTTAAATTTTAAAATTAAGGCTCTTCTGCTGCTTACCAAAAGATGACAATTGTCTCCAAAGAGGGCAGTTATTTGAGTTACAAACTGAACTAGCTGCTTTCTTCATGGAACACCATTTTTACTTGAAACAAAAACTGATGGTAAACTATAATATTCATGTTTGGGTATTTGGTATTTTGACAAAAAAAAAAAGAAATGTAGGGAGCTTGTGACTTCATGAAAAACCATCAATAAGCTTAATAAATTTCAAGCTTTTCAAGCTAGTATTAGAATCTTGGGAAGTTTTATCTGCCACTATGAGCTTGGCCTCTTCCCAACACTCAAAGATTTTTCTGGTGAGATTGGTGGTAATATTAGTGAATATGATATTTTTTATATTATATAAGAAAACGAGTTGCCATTTGGAAGATCTGCATATTTCAGTGAATCATTATTTTCCAAATGTATGTGTTATTACACATACATTTATAATGGTAGATAGACCAACGAATTTTAATGTAACAGTATTGATCTGGTCTAAGATTACACATGACAATTAACTTCTAAACAATCATCATTTGTCAAATTTTGGCAGAGTAGCAAAGAATAAGATCTTCAATTATTTGAAAAGGATATTAAAATACTTCTTCCGGGGCACCCGGGTGGCTCAGTGGGTTGGGCCTCTGCCTTCAGCTCGGGTCATGATCCCGGGGTCCTGGGATCGAGCCCCGCATCGGGTTCTCTCAGCAGTCTCAGCAGGGAGCCTGCTTCCTCCTCTCTCTCTGCCTCCCTCTCTGCCTTCTTATGATCTCTGTCTGTCAAATAAATAAGTAAAATCTTTAAAAAAATAAATAAAATACTTCTTCCTTTCCACTTACATATTTCTATGAGGCCATATTTTCTTCATATCCTCAATTGAAACAACATATCACAACAGAAATAATGCAGGAGCAGATATGAGAATTTAGGCATTTCCTATTAGCATTT
Source organism: Taxidea taxus jeffersonii (assembly GCA_003697995.1). Lineage (NCBI taxonomy): Eukaryota > Metazoa > Chordata > Mammalia > Carnivora > Mustelidae > Taxidea > Taxidea taxus. The sequence goes on from RCUC01103067.1 coordinate 40,741, forward strand.
AAAACATTTGCAAATATACAAACATTATTTTTCTTTTGGAAAATATATTTTTCATAAAAAGGTATCTTTTACTTTAAGATGTAATGAGTTTAACTGCTTTTTTATTTAATAAATTTTATTTAATAAATTGATATCATAAGACTTTCTTAGTTTTAATTTCTAATAAGGAATATCAATGAACATAACCTACATGAAAAAAAGGTCTGTGTTCAATTTTTACGAGTGAAAAGTGTCCTGCAAGCAAAACTTTTGAAAGTTATTGCCTTATGGTTAAATGTACTCTTTTTATTTTTTTCAAGTAGGCACCACACCATTTGGAACCCAATGCGGGGCTTGAACTCACAACCCTGAGATCAAGATCTGAGCTGAGATCAAGAGTCAGAGATTTAATCAGCTGAGCCACCAAGGCACCTCTGGTTAAATGTATTTCAAACCAGCAACCATTGTGACATCAGCACTAGGTCACTGATTACCATATAAAGGATTCCTTGTAGTTGACCATTATTTCACAGAACTCTCCAGCTGGACCACCCCATAAGCAGCTTACCACCAAAGAGTGCCCACTATTGCCCTTGATGTTCTCCATAGGGCATTCTATGATGTTATCAGGAAAAACATCCAACAAATAGTAAGAAAAAGACCATTTCATTCTGAAACTGCTTCTTTCTTTGATTTTGATCAGGTTTACTCTACCTCTTGTTTTATTAAGATGTACAAACTTCAAACCAAAAGGGTAAAAGCTGCTGCTGGGCAGATGTGGACTTCAAATCTCTCCAAGATCAGACAATCTCTTAAAAATGTTTACCATACATGTAAGAACCAGCACCCAGATTCAACTAGACATCCAACTATGCCTTCCCATGATTGTGATAAAGATGTTCTCAGTACTGATGAAGAAATGAATCTTACAGCAATGCTCCGAGATATTAAAACCACCCAAATTGAACTCCTTAGCCAAATGACTGACATTGTTGGTGTAATATCCAAAATCCAGGAAAAGACTGATTTTTATCAGAAGCAGTTGGAGGTACTGGAAACCAGAATGAATGTTAATGAAAACAAACAATCCAAAATAACTAAAGATATCTTCTCTATGAAAAAAGATATTGATACTTTAAAGAAGAAGGTGACAGAACTGGAAAACCAGAATTCTCGCTCCAGCTTTCATTGTTTAGAAGTTCTGGAAGGAGAAAGGGGTAAAGAGATCATAGAACAACTTCACAAACTCCTACAACCAGAAACTCTGAAGAACACAATGGCTTCTACAGACCAGGGACTCTCTTCAGCAGAACGAGAAAAAATGCCCAGTTATCTAGAGGCCACGGATAATTTTGAGGACAAAACAATTTCTCCCAAAATTAAAACTCTGGAAAAAAGTAACCATCAAAATGTGTTAAGAAGCTTTAAAAAAGCAAAGTCAAATATTTATATTTACCCAGACTTTGGTACATGGATCAGGCTAACTTTTGTCCATGGAGGAAAGTGGAGATTTTTCCTCAGTGCTACCGAGTTAGAGGAATTCATCCAGTGGCTTCTTTCTAGGCCAACCACTCCTCTTGAGGAACCCCAACTTGTAACCCAGAGATACAATCCATTCACTGGGCCTATTGCAAGTTTGACCACATTCTGTCTCTCTGTTTTCAACTATGTTTACTGTCTTTTTGGTTTCTCAGAAGAGGAAGTAACTCGACTATAGAGTTACTTTCTGCTTTGTTTGACACAAAATAAATGTGAACTGGTTGTTCCAAGCATCTACACATCTTTGTGGTGGTTGTGAAGTCCTTGGTAGTTTGCTCGCTGTGGGTTCACTGTCTATGAAGTTTTTGTACGTCTCAGGTAAGTTAAGATAGATCATCCCATTGGACAATGTGATGCATTTTATGTCAGTGCTCTTGTTTTCTTAAAGACAATTCATGAGGATTCACCCAGTGCCCATGTCATAGGTAATTGGAAGGAAAGAATTAGGGGTCAAGGGAATGAAGAACACATTTGGTAGTCCTACACCAACCAGTTTTCTATGTCCTCTGGTCTTTTTTTTTTTTCTTTTAGGATTTTTATTTATTTGTCAGGAAAGAGAGAGCACAAGCAGGGGGAGCAGCAGGCAGAAGGAAGGCAGACACTTAACTGACTGAGCCCCGCAGGCATCCCCTATGTCCTCTTGTCTTAGTGGACTTTGTAGATAAGATCTGTGATACCAGAGACACACTCTACTAACAAAATTTTAAACAACATACAGTGAAAAAGATACCCACTATTAGAGCTACTGAAGTTAGAGTTATAAAAATAAAGGACATTGAAAGGACAAGTTACTGCCAGGAAAATATTCATTGCAAAAACTGGATTTTTTTCTTTCAACTTTAGCTTCATCTCCATCAAACAAAGGGGGATCCATTTCTGCTAAGTGAAATAAGTCAAGCAGAGAAAGGCAATTATCATATGGTTTCACTCATATGTGGAACATAAGGAATAGCGCAGAGAACTATAGGGGAAGGGAGCGAAAACTGAATGGGAAGAAATTAGGGAGACAAACCATGAGACACTCCGGAATCCAGGAAACAAACTCAGGGTTTCAGAGGAGAGGGGGTTGGGGGTAGGGGTAACTGGGTGAGGGGTATTAAGGAGGGCACGTGATGTGATGAGCACTGGGTGTTATATGCAACTAATGAATCATCGAACACTACATCAAAAACTAATGATGTATTATATGTTGGCTAATTGAACTTAAAAAAATAAAGGGGGATATTACTGGATGTTTTTTACATTTTTATGAAATGAGACAAATACCATGTCTTGTAGGTCTGATACAGAGGACTTCTACAGACCAGGAAGATACAGAGGAAAAGAGAAAATCTAAAAAGATATGTATGAGCGAACCAAGTTAGATCTCAACACTATACTAACATGAGTTCTTATATGACAAGGTATTTTTTTGGCATGAGCCCTATACTACATAACCAGGGTGGGCTTCACTTTTAGATACAATGGGTTATTGCCATCATGATGTAATTTTTCTAAATACCATGCAGAATAGTTACAAAAACATGTTTCCCTCACCACTTAACTCAGGAAATGAAATCTACTACTACCAGAGAATCCTGTGCTATTACACTACAAGTATACTTGGTTAAGTGTACTACTTTAAATTATTCTCAGTTAATAACTTGAAAGGAGGGTTTTGGCAGGTAGCTATGAAAAACCCAATTTCAAGTGAGGAAAAAGGAGCTAAGGTGGGTATAGAGGAAAGGAAGGGAGAAGGACGAAAAGAAGACACAGTACTGTCTGGTGCTGGCCTGGTCACAATTATATGTTATAAATTTTTCACTTGCAAATACATTGTATTTGATCTTTCTTTACTCATTCCCTGATAAGATGTGTACACAAAATAACTTTTTTTAAAAAAATTTTTAGTTTATTTGACAGACAGAGATCACAAGTAGGCAGAGAGGCAGGCAGAGAGAGGAGGAAGCAGGCTCCTCGCTGAGGAGAGAGCCCGATGCGGGGCTCGATCCCAGAACCCTGGGATCATGACCTGAGCAGAAGGCAGAGGCTGTAACCCACTGAGCCACCCAGGTGCCCCCAAAATAACTTTTAAAATCTGTCCATGTGCCACAGGCGTAGTGTGGATGACTGTCCTATACCTACTCAAAGCAAGGCTGTAGATAGAGGTTTTGTTTTATTTTATTTTGTTTTTAAGATTTTATTTATTTGTCAGAGAGAGAGAAAGCACAAGCAGAGGGAGTGGCAGGCAGAGGGAGAAGCAGGCTCCTCCTGAGCAAGGAGCCTGATGTGGGACTTAATCCCAGGATCACAACCTGAGCCAAAGGCATACACTTAACTGCCAGAGCCACCCAGATGTCCTGAAGAGGGTTTGTTTGAAATGGGGTAACTGTGTTCATAAGGAAAGTAGCATTCTGGTAAGGGCACTAGCGATCTCTATGTATGTCTTTGCTATCAGAGATATCCGCAAGAAGCACCAGAGTTCTAGTTCAGCACATGAACATGTGACCCTTATGTTAGAGAGTGACATGGGAAGGTAGGCTGTGACAAAGATAAATGACCTAACAGCTAGTTTCTGGGAGAGTAAAAAGTGACTCAACTGCTATTTGTCTGGGTTATCCGGGCTTCTGTCTTAATGCATGGTTTCATTCATTCTCCCCTTACCTGCTCCCTAGCACTTGCTTAATGGCTCTAGAGAGACAAAGAATTAGGGAAACAGCAGAGGGCTGGGAATTGGAAGACCTTAGTTCTGAACAGTCAAATTCTATATTTACAAACTCTGTTATTTCATCTCAGCTAGCTTTGTTTGGTTGTGCATTAAAAGGAAATCATATTACTATAGTAAATAATTCTTCAGTGTTTGCTAATGTGAAGGGATGGTGGGGGATAAAAGAAAAAGCAGAAGACATTCCCAGTACTGTAGACACATAACATCAAATGGGATAAAGAAATTGGGCACACGCACAACTAATGTACAATAGATGGAGATGGACAAAAGCAAAAGTGTTCCTGGTATCAGAGAGGAAAGGGGGTTGAGGAGTCTTGCAGTCAGGAGCTTAGGTGAGGAGGAGGTGGTGAGGGCAGTGTACCTGGAAGAGCACATGAGTAGGGCCAGCAGGGAACAAGGGGAGTAAAAGCCACCAAGCATTTGATACATGTAAAACACAGACAGCCTACTTCAACCCTTTTAATGGATCTCATTTTTCTCTTCAAGGATTCCCTACCATATTCATCTTAACCTGTTTTTGTTTTTGTTGTTGTTTTACCTACAGAAGAATATTAGAGGAGAAATTGAGAGGGACACTACATGATTTTCTCAGGGTCTCAGACTTTCCCCAAAGATGACTATTTGACCTGGTAATTCACAGAACTTCCCAGTAAGGAAAGGGAGAATTCTGCTTTTGAGTCAGTTATTATCATCACCTAGACGAGGTCGCACATGATGCATGAAAACTACAACTCAACTTGCAACTACACATGAGCACATAATTTTGCCCCAGTCCTTGCTTTCAAATTAACCCACTGATCAGCCAACTTGACTCAGAGGAGGTGGTGTCTCTCTTGTCCACATTCCCCTTCCAGTGGTTTGCAGCCCTCCATCATTAGCCCTCTTCTTTCTTCCATTTTAATCACTACCTAACAGTTCTTTGTACTCGACTTACAAAAATACGTCTTGGCCTTGTCCTGTGTTCCCCTCCTGCCTTGCTGACCTCTCACCTTCCTCTTTGGAGGAAAGGCCCACCCTCCCTATCCCTATCTACTCCTCTCCCATTCTCTCTACAGTTCATATGATCAAGTCTTCCATAATAATGCTCTCTTCTGGTCCTCTCCCCGTGACTCTGGAAGATCCCTCTGCCACTGGTCATTCCATTAAAATTCTGATGATTCACTTTAATGGCCCTTAAATCAAACGATTCATAATCTAGCCTCTCTTGGGACCTCCTGAGTTTTCATTTCAAGTGACTAATCTTCTCCCTTTGAATGTCTACAGCAGTCACTCCTTACTCTTTTTTTTTTTTTAGATTTATTTATTTATGAGAGAGAGAGAGAGAAAGTGAGCACTCTGGAGAGGTTGGTACAGAGGGAGAAGAAGAGGCATCTCATGACCCTGAGATCAGGACCTGAACTGAAACCAAGAGTCAGATGCTTGACTGACTTCGCCACCCAGACACCCCACAAACTCCTTCCTCTTAAAATTCACCTTAATAAAACTTCTTCTGATGCAAACTCATGTCTCTGCAGGTCTCCCTTTTGTTAATGGCATCACAGCACATGATACCCATATTCTAAAACTGGGGATTACTCTCCTCTTTTTCTCCCTCATTTAATGTATTAATCACCAAATATTTTTACTGTTTCTCTTTCAACTATTCATGGAATCCATCCTCTGTCTCTGTCCCAGTTCTACTGTTTTGGTTCGAGCTTTAATATTATCTCTTTATAAATGAAGTATGTTCCTGCTTGGTATTCCAGCCTCCAGAATGTCCATAATCCAATTTTAAAAGGGCGATTTTTTTTTTAACAGTTCTAGAGCCTCTTCACTGCTCTTCATATCAGGAAGAATAAAGTCCAGATTCCTTAGCAGAGCCTACACAACTCTTTCTATCCTGCATTTTTACCTTTGGAAAGTACTATTCCACAGTGGGAAAATACAAGTGCTTTAGTGTCAGACTGACCTGATTAAAGAGCTGGCTTGATCACTTACTAGCCGTATGACTTTGGAATTAAGCTAAAGTTGATATTCCCAAAACCCTAGTGTCCCTATTCCTAAAATAAGAATAACAGTCATGGGTTGTTGCCAGGAATAATGTGAAGCTCTTAGCAATCTAACTGATGTAGAGTAAGTGTGAAATTAATGGTATTTATTATTATTACTTCTTCATCCCCATCTTCCTGTGATAACTTTACATGCAAACAACCATGCAGCTACGTTAAATGTCGAGCAGGCTTTTTCAAACCTTGTATCTTTGTACTTGCTCCTCCTACTGCCTTGGATGCCCTTCTTTCATCTGGCTAATAAATAATTCGTGTGGCACCTGGGTGGCTCAGTCAGTTGGGCAGCTGGCTCTTGATTTTACCTTGGGTCATGATCTCAAGGTGGTGGGATCAGCCTATCAGGCTCTTTGCACAGCATAGAGTCTGCTTCAGATTCTCTCTCTCTCTCTCTCCCTCCCTCCAGCTCACACTCTCCATCTCTGAAATAAAATCTTTAAAAAAGGAAAAAAAAGAATTTGTCACTCAAGTCTCAATTCAAATACTTTTTTCTCTAAGATACCTTCCCTGATCTTTATCCTGTACCTCAATCTCTTGAGGCAGAACTGGAGACTCCCTCAACAATCCCATCAATGTTGCCAGTGATTTTATATATA
>RCUC01103081.1:0-52746 GCA_003697995.1 Taxidea taxus jeffersonii
CATTGTTGCTCATCTTCTATTTTACACTTTATAAAAATATATGTGTATAAATAAATAAAACACTGAATTTTTGCAAATTTAGGAAATAATTTGTATGCATCATAATAAAGAGCCCTCTATTTTATCTTCTGTGAAAACAGATGATTTACATTTGGGGGTTAATGAATGCAGGGCATGTGCTGTTTACAAAATGCTCTGCAGAGATACATTTTAACCCTTGAAAAGTAAGAATGTATCTTTTGCATAATTAAACATTTCAAAGTGGTAGGAAAATCTCTAAAGAAACTAACTGATTATTTTAATCAGAAACAAGGACTCCCCCCACCTCCACCTGCCCTGCCAAATTCCACAATGTAAAATGAGGAGGACATAAAAATGAAAAGTTTTGGGTCATGTGGTCACAATATGAGGTATGTCATATCACTGATAGGCAAACAGCAATATCAAATTCAAACTATGGCAATCAAAATTGCCTTTTTAAATTTTTTAAATGATATGATTCTAGTCCTTTTAAATGGATATGTTTAATTTAATGACTGCCTAGAACACCTAAGTCACAAAATTCCAAAAAACAAAAAGACTTTTTGCTCATCCTCACTAAAACATCTCACGTGTAAGGTTTTTGTTTGTTTCTTTTTGTTTTTATTTACACTTTTTACACTGTTGAGTTTCAGTTATCAGACTTATTTTCCCTCTCAAGTGACTTTATTAAATTTTTCAATTACAAGATTTCTCTAAATAATAGAAGAGGTAGGATTTCCCTTAGGACCAAAAGAGTATCAAAGTGGGGCTTCTGGTTCAGATCAGAAACACTGTACAAAATATAGTTTAAAACGTTTGAAGTGTCTAAGCTTTCTCTGCTAGTTTGCACGTGTGGCATCTATGCAAATTTCCTTGAGCAGATGTTGAGAAAGTAGTGAAATTCTATTCAATATGATCATTCAGAAGTTCAGTCTGTTCTTTGTATATATAATCCAGAATAAATGATGCGTAGAGTCCCTAGCTGTGTTCCTTATGTGCTGCAGTCAGGTTGAATAGCCCCTGGGACAAGACATATGGAAGTATATGTCATTGTATTTGACTAATTTTTCTTCTAGATTTCATCTTAAAATTGTCATGTATTCCAAGAAATTCAGAATAGCAAACACACACACACAAACACACAGAGCTGGAATAAGGAATATCTTACATTGTAATATTATATATATATATATATATATATATATATGTGTGTGTGTGTGTATATTAAACATCCCTCTATATACATATATATTTTAATGTATGAGATACACTTTTGTATAGTGACATTATTGCACACATATGTGTAGTTTAGATATGATACTACTTTTCTGTTTTATATAATTTCCTGTTCAGACAGTGTTTATAAATAAAGCAAAATATTTATGGTGGAATTCTAAGATATGAGCCATGTTAACAAATGTTTAAAATATTTAAAAACTATGTATCAACTTTAGAATACTGAAAAACTATTTATCAAACCTCATTAATTCACAGAATGACCAGAATTTTTGGTGCTATTTTTTAGATGCTTGAAATGTTTTTTGTTTGTTTGTTTGTTTGTTTTTTCCTTTAAATTTTATAAGGCTTCAGCTGTCAATCAGAAATATCAATTAAAACTCTCCTTACATAGATAAACTTTGATAGACACTACTAGTGTTTATGAGTATCATATTCCTTTTCAACTTGGGATGACACATCGATGTCCTTAACTCCCAGCATTGTTTTAGTTAGCAGAAATGTTAGGTATAGAAAGTTTGTGTCCCTCCAAAATGTGTATGTTGACATCTTAACCTTTAATGTGATAGTAATAAGTAGTGGGGCCTTTGGGAAATAATGAGGTCTACAGTGGAACTCTGATTTGTAGGATTAATGTCCTAATAAGAGAGCCTCCAGAGAATTCTCCCTATGCATCCTTTGATAGGTAAGAGCAAGGAAAGTGATCACTGAGGCCAGAAAAGTGTTCTAATGTACTGCTGTGACAAAATATTTACTAATTTTGTTGTCTGATAAAATTTTCAAGAATCGTATAGCCCTACTGAAACTAAAGCTTTAAAGATAAATGTTGGAACACAGAAATTTAGGTGGGAAAAATGCTGGTTACTATTGGCTGCATCTGACAAAATATTGCAAGGAAGAGATAAGCTTGGGGGGAGAAAAACAGCCTAATTTGCAGCAGAAACAAAAGAAAATAAAGACAAGTTACACATTTAGAGGCTTACAAGGATAGAATAGCTGACTACTTTTAGTCCCCAGAACATAAGGGTTTTTAATGAGGTTTGAATGAAAAATATTTCAGTCTAGTATATGTCTGGATTGCAAGGATTATTAGTTCAAGGATTGGTGCCAAGTGAAATTGCTTGATGAATAAAAATACTCATGGCAAAATTTAGGTCAAGGGTATTGTATTCACTTCCTAAAGCTGCCATGACAAAATACCACAATGTGCCTTAAAACAAAAATTTATTCTCCTAGAGTTTCAGAGGCTAGAAGTCCAACATCATCAAAGTATCAACAAGATTGGTTTCTTCTGGAAACTCTGAGAGATAATATGTTCTATACCTTTCTCCCATGTCCATTTTAATGAAAATCCTTATCAAGTAGATGCCTAACTTCAATTTTTGTCTCTTTTTTTGCTGTGTGTCTCTGTATATTTTTGTTCTTCTTGTAAGGCCACCAGTGATTGGATTTAGGGTCAGTCTTGAATCTTCAGACCTCTTCCTGACTTACATCATGATCATATCTCCAGTGACCTTATTTCCAAATGAAATCACACACTGATAATTATGAACTGAATGTATTCTGAGGAATAAGATTCAATCCGCAACAGGTGCTGTCTTCACATTGAAGGCTAATAGTCTCCAAGTAATTGCCACGAAGTTGAGCAAAAAGAAATATGAGTTAAAAAGATGAGTAAATTAAGCTCATGATGATATCTCATACAGAATTTTGAATGTGGTTATTATGTGTGGAACTGACAGGAAGAAAACAGATTAGAACCCAACTAGGTTTTGTTTGTTCATTTTGTTTTTGAGACAAATGTTGTGGTAGATTGATTAGAAATACTTTTATATTTTACTTATCAATTATTGACCCTAACAATTATAAGTCATGTAATCTTAGGCAGTTTATTAACTTTCTGATACTTCAGTATTCAAAGTGTCTTCAAAGTATTCAACTGTCTTCAAAGTGAAGATACTCATGGTACATAACTCATATGGATTTTGAGGGCACTAAAAGCATTTAAACTTGTGAAGGAAGCCTTCAGAATAGTGCTTGACACACAATAAGATTTCAATAAATGTTCGCCATCCTTTTTGGAGTATATTTATGACAAATTCAATCTGTAACTACAGATACACCTTTAAAAGTGAAGGTGAATAGGCTGTTCTATAACAAATATACCTGACATATCAGAGGCTTAGCGTATTGAAGTTGATTTCCTTATAAAAACTCTGTTTTACATCAAGACATTTAGAGGCCATATATATGGTAGGCATTGGAAATACACCATCCTTAGAAGCTGTATTCTTTTCTCAGTCATCTTGGAGTCTTGATTGTTTACAATTCATAGTTTTCATGGAAAAACATGTCTATTGGTTAGTTCCTGCTTTGTAACAAACTACATAATTAATAGTGTATTAATTATTTTGCCCAGGATTCTCTTGCTTGGCAATTTAATCTGGGATTAGTTGAATCTATTTTTCTGGTCTGCTCATCTCAGCTGAAAGTATTCAGACATCTATAGCCTATTGGGTAGGTTGAGGAAAGGAAAACTGGTTTAGGTTGATCTAAGCTACAATTCTTCTTCCTTATCCATGTCTCAATTAGGCTGACCTGAGCATATTTCCATTGCAAAACCAGATTCTACCACATTTCTTTCTTTCTTTCTTTCTTTTTCTTTTTTAAATTTATTCGACAGACAGAGATCACAAGTAGGCAGAGAGGCAGGAGGAGAGAGAGAAGGAAACAGGCTCCCTACTGAGCAGAGAGCTCGATGTGGAGCTTCAATCCCAGGACCCTGGGATCGTAACCTGAGCCAAAGGCAGAGGCTTTAACCCACTGAGCCACCCAGGTGCCCCCTACCACATTTCTATTATCAAAGAAACATTCAGTGAATGAGGAAGCAAACACCATCTATTGACTGGAAAAACTGGAAAGTCACATTGCAAACACTTTCCAAAAACCCTAACTAGGAGCAAAAACAGACATTCCTTGAAACAGAATATAAATGGGGAAAATTCTAATTCCCACCATAGCTAATAGAATTTTCTAAATGAAGATCTTTTAGGATTAAGAATCCTAATTGTGGGGCACCTGGGTGGCTCAGTCAGTTAAGTGTCTGTTTCAGCTTAGGTCATAATCCCAAAGTCCCAGGATATGCCCCACATTTTGCTCCTTGCTCAGCAGGGAGTCCGCTTCTCCCTCTCCCTCTGCCCCTCTCCCTGCTCCTTCTCTCTCTCTCTCACTCTCTCACTCACTCTTTCTTTCAAGTAAGTAAATGGAGTCTTAAAAAATGCTAATTGTTCCCAGTCCTTTATATATGGCTTTAATATTCATACTACCTTCTTGTTCTTGAATATCCTATTTGTTTTGCATTACTGCTTTAATACATTATCACAAAATTAGTGGTTTAAAAATAATATGAATGTGTTATAATTCTCAGTTTAGAACTTTTAAGGTCAAGGCATTGGCAAAGTTGTTGTTCCTTCTAGGTGCTCAAGGCAAGAATCAACTGTCTTGCTTAATCCAGTTTCTAGAAGCTGCCCACATCTTGCTTCTTGGCTCCACATCATTCTGAACTCTGCTTTTTCCCTTTCTCTCACTCTTTACCCTCCTGAATTCCCCTTGGGATTATACTGTGTCTACTTTAATAATTCAGAACAATCTCCTCATTGCAAAGTCTTGGTTTAATCAAATCTGCAATGTCCCTTTAGCAATGTAAAGGAATATATTCATAAGTTTCAAAGATGAGGGTGTGGGCATTTGGTGGGGGTGTTGGGTAGCAATAGTCTATTTACCAAAAATACCACATCATAGAATTGGGTCTTTAGATGACTAGGCTGTGACACAGATAGTCCTGAATATTGAAATATATTCTAGTTATATTATTTAGATACTTCTAGCACCTTTGTGTTATGCCATTTTTTTGCATACATGCAGAAATTGGAAGAAGTCCTATATGAGTATTTTTTTTTAATGGTAAAGTCAATCACTTGACTTTGCCTTAGACTTTTCCAGTTATTTTTACAGAAATGTTAATTTTGATTTTTTTCCAGTTTATTGAGATGCAATTGATACATAACATTGTGCAAGTTTTTGGTATATTATATAATGATTTGATATATTTATATGTTGCAAAATGATTGCCACCATAACATTAACTAATACCTACATCACATAGCATAATTACCATTTATTTTTTGTGGTGAGAACATTTAAGACCTACTTTCTAAAAACTTTCAAGTATGTAATACAGTGCTATTTGTAAGGGCTTATTTAGTCAGAGTGACTCCATCTCGGTTAAAAGCCGTTTGTGCAGTAAAACTTAAACTGACACCCCTCTTCCCCCCCCCATGAAACTTATTTAGAAGCAAGTCTGGGAAGCCAGTAAAATATGGTCGGCCAGTTCCTAATCACAGAGCCCAGAATACAAGGACAAGTCATGCCGGGGGAGACATCCAATCAGTAAAAGCACACATACTATCTCCCTAACCATCAAAGAATGTAAATCCCGCCTTTTGGGCACCAAACTTGGGTGCCAATTCTGACCAGAGTGATAGGCTAGTTTAAACAGCTACTATAGGGTAAATTGTAATTCAATTGGCCACCTGTGTGTGGCCTAACATGACTATGCAATGTTACAATCTCATTGGCCACCTATGTGTGGCCAGGCTTTTGCTCTATAATAGTTAGTCTGTAAGATGGGGAGGGATCACTCTCTTTAGAGGCGGCCCTGACCAGTCAGTGGATTCTTGAGCCTATAAACTGGGGGTGGCTGTTCTCTTTGGAGACAGCCCTGGCCGGCCAGTCTGACTTCTAATGCTTGGCATAGAATAAAGCTTTGCATAACTTTAACTTTTTTTCAGTCTCATTCACCTGACCGATCAGTCTGACTTCTAATACTTGTCATAAAATAAAGCTTTAAATAACTTTCACCTTGTCTCAGTCTCATTCCTTTGATAATGGACCTAACACTATTAACTATAATCACTATGTTGTGCATTAGATCTCCAGAGAAAATCCCAATTTTAAATACGTTAATATTGAAAATATAAATAATGTGTGATATAAATTTAAAAGCACAATTTAAAGATAGGATCAAGAATATTGAATATAGAGGCACTTGGGTGTCTCAGTGGGTTAAGCCTCTGCCTTCAGCTCAGGTCATGATCTCAGGGTCCTGGGATGGAGCCCCATATTGGGCTCTCTGCTCAGAAGGGAGCCTGCTCCCATCTCTATCTGCCTGCCTCTCTGCCTACTTGTGATCTCTCTCTGTCAAGTAAACAAAATAAAAAATCTTTAAAAAAAGAATATTAAATATATTCTAACATATTTTCTTAATTTCATTTTAAAAAATCCCACAGCAGGAAACAATAAAATATGTTGCTTAACTGGAGTGTTCTAAAAAAATGCTGTTATCTTTCAGAGAGAACTCTTAGGGAGGTGTGCTTTAAATTTGCCTTCACTATCCCTATATTCATATAGAAAATAAGATTATGTGATCAATAACTTCGGAGGTTAAAAAGAATTTTTTAACTTTTGATAACTTTTCCTTCATATAAATTCTCCAAGGCATTTAGAAATAAAAGAAAATTTTATAAGTCTCTGTCAAATTATTGTGTGTTTTGTATCACTGGATTTTAAATATTATTGGATTTTTGAAGTTTTTGTTCCTTTAGTTTTGTCGCATTAAGAGTCATCAATACTACTATGTGATTAATCTAGGACAAAACTGAGCTAAACTGTGATATGTTAATAAAAGTCATGCTGAGGGGTGCCTGGGTGGCTCAGTCAGTTAAGTGTCTGCCTTCAGCTCAGGTCATGATTTCAGGGTCCTGGAATCAAGCCCTGAGTCAGGCTCTGAACAAGGAGCCTGCTTCTCCTCCTTCTTGCTCATGCTCTCTCTCACTATCTCTGTCTCTCTCAAATACATAAATTACATATTTAAAGAAAAATTCATGCTGAAACATGAATTGGGCAGACTAAGGGGTTTATTCATCTGGTGGGAAGAAAATTAAAAACTTTTTCTTTCTTGTTTTTCTTAACTCTAAAACGTGATTTACATCAGGTAACATCTGAAGCTACAGAGGAAAACAAGTTGGTGAATTTTATAAATACAGTTTTTTTAAATGTTAACTTCACATATGTACAGTAAGAGTGATATATAATAATACAATGAACATTTCAATTAATGGATAGTTTCATCTTATTCATGATTCATAGCTATTCTTTATCTAGCACACTTAACTCTAACCTACTTGGGTCAATTGTTCATTAACTTATATAACACAAGTGACATTATTCGTAGCCCATAAGCCCACTGGCTTCATTATAACTTCTCCCCAAGAACAGACATATGGGAATCCTAGCATACATACTACATTAAATATAAAATACACTACCAACAGAAGCTATTCTCAGTATTCCACCTATCATTTTACTATACATCTTACTTTCCAGAAAAATCAAGCATAAATTTTGCTAAGGGTAAGTTTCCTGAATCTTTACAATCTGATTAATAGATCAGTCAAAGAATGATAAATGGGACTAGCATCGAAGTATACAGTTCTCCTTTAGCAGAGATCATTCACCTACTAATAAACGTTTGGAAAGCAAAAGATATAATCAAATTTAAGTAATGATTTGCAAGTAAATATTCTGTTTCTCATGGGACCAAGGGCGAAAATGTAAAATGGCCTATCCTGATTTGAGTGACCCCAGCTGGACCCAGCTCCAGGCAGACCCAAGGTGGTGTGCCTGGGACATCTGCAGAGAGAGCCACTCCTGCTTGAGTTCAATTCACCTCTCACAGCCCCATGATCCCATGGCCTGAGGCTAGACTAACTGTAAATTACCCAGGGTATGATCTGCTGGCAGGTGGCTACCCTTTAGCTGCACCAGGTGGTTGTGCCTGAGGAGGTGATAACACACTCCCAAATGGACATGCCCCCTATTGGGCTGGATAATATGGCCAACTACACAGGGCAGGTCAACCAGGACCACCATGTCTGGAATATTCAAAGAGCCAGTGTGTCAAACCTGTACCCTGAGATCCTCTCATCCTACTGAGGGGTTTTGGCCCAGCCTCCTTTCATCCAACAACCCATTCCTCCATATGGAATACACCTGTACCTTGAAGGCAGGAACCCATACTCAGGGTCCCCAGTGTCAACGCAGCCTATGTTATCCCTTGAGCAGCAGCTCCTAGGGTCCTACCCCAGGTAGCTGTCAATGCCATTTCTAGGCGGTTGCAATAGTTGGTACTAAGCATCAAAAGATACCTAGGATCTGGGGTGGTCACTCTGGCTGTGCCTCTAGCAGAGTCTGAAAACAAGGCACCATAACATATGTCCCTGTTTTTGACCCCTGAGAGATGGCAAGTTCCTGTGGAAGGGTTGGAAAGTCTTTAGGATAGAGGAGCAAGTCTTCATCATCTGCCTGGAGAATTACTTCAACAAGTGGTATCAGGAGATACTCCAGTCCTTCAAGACGGTTCCAGAATTTGATCGAAGATCTGAAATGTGAATGGTCAAGAAACTCTGAGAACACATCTTGGCTCTGATGAAGACCTCATCCTCTCTGAGGTCTCTGAGAGGAGGGGTGCTTTCAAAAAGGCCTCCACCAATGAAGCCTGCTTGATTGAAATCCTCCCCTCCCACAGCAATGAACACATCCAAGAATCTAGCAGAGCCCACATAACAGAATTTTAAAAGACCCTGGAGAAGGCTATTCAAGGTGACAAGTCAGAATACCTGCAGAATCTTTTCACCACTCTATCTCAGGAAAACCAGGTGAAAGCACAAGAGCGGGCTTGCCACTCATCCAGAGTCATGTGGAGGAGATGACTCTGGCTGGGGAGGACTGCCTGGGAACATGGGAGTCCAGGTTCAGTATAGTTCTGTGCTTGCATAGCCAGGCCCACCTGGTAGCACTTTTCAATGATTATCAGAGAAGATGGGTGGTGGCATTGAGAACATTTGATGGGAGAGGTCTGGGAACCTGGAGCAGACAATGCTGGTGGTGGTAAAATGTTTCAAGAATACCCCAGCCTTTTTTTTTTTTTAAAGATTTTATTTATTTTTATTTGAGAGAGAGAGAGACAGAGTGAGACAGCATGAGAGGGGAGGTCAGAGGGAGAAGCAGACTCCCCACGGAGCTGGGAGCCCAATGTGGGACTCGATCCCAGGACTCTGGGATCATGACCTGAGCTGAAGGCAGTTGCTTAACCAACTGAGCCGCCCAGGTGCCCTACCCCAGCCTTTTTTGCCAAAAGGTTCAACAAGGCCATGAGAGGAGCAGGAACAAAGTTTGATCAGGGGATTACTGGAAGATTCTTCTGAAGATCTGTGGTGGCAATGACTAAGCAATGAGTAGTGATTCACTTCGGATCACCTGCTGGCAAAAACCAGATCAGGGAAAGGCCAAAAGAATGTCCATCTGATTCTAACAAATCCACAAAATAGTCCCTGAGGTGTTGTAGTGCAGACCATTCACAGAGCCAGGTCTCTCTCCTCTTCTTGCCCCTCCTGATTCTCTGCGGGTACTGGTCGTAAAGGACGAACTCTCTCAGGATGCCTTTTCCTTCCCCCACCTCACAGCCTCTTGCTGCTATCGTAGGTCTTTTATTTACTGACTCATGCAATCATTCCCCTTTGCTTGTGGCTGAGACACTTGGTTTCATTTTAGTCGTGTAATTTTATATTTTATTTGGAGATATGTGTTTGTATATATGTCATTGCTACACAGATGAATAGAAGTCTATTTGCTGCATGCACATTTTGGGTGAGAGAAGTTGGGTGTGGGAGAACCATGTCCTGGAGGAGTAAGAAAAGGGAAGACCTTTAAGGGTAATCTTTGAATTTGGTGAGAATATGTTATTAACTTTGTTATTGTCATATGCACTCCTTTTTAGGAAAGAAAAGAAAAACAAAGAGGTCAGAATGTCATCTATTCCTTCTTCCATGAAAAAAACAGGAGATAGGGTAATTTGTGTAATTTGGAGTGTTCCTTAAACATGAATGTCTATAGCCAAAAGCTGTTTCTAAATTAAAGTCAGCCAGCTCTGGGTGTTCTGGGGAAGGGGAGAAGGTAAAATATATAACATAGTACATATGAACATTAAAAATATTTAAATTTAAAAAAATTACATATATATAAATCAATACTCATATTTATTAAAAAAACATATAAAACAAATGGATTCACATCAAACACCTTAGGATGGTGGTCATAGTATGGTAGGTAATTAGAAGAGAGGGAGTTCCCAGCCCCAGCCCCAGCTATGCCGGGATAGCTCACTAATGCCAGGGTTGCCTCTAGCTCCCTGAGCTCCAGCTGAAGGAGAAGGAGGAGTCAAGAGGTCTCTACACCTGGGCTCCTACAAAGCTGCCTGCCCACAAGTCCACTGGGGATAAAGCCCTGTGGAAACAACTGGCTACGGAGCCACTTGCAAGAGTGCGCCTTGATGGGAGGAGCAAAGAAACCTCATCCTGACAGGCTGGTTTGTGGTAGTCTGTGAAATTAGGCTTTATCAGAAGTCCACTGAACTTCTGATTCGCAAACTTCCTTTCTAGTGTCTGGTGCGAGAAACTGCCCAGGAATTGAAAACAGATCTGCACCCCAGATGCAGCTCTTGGTGCTTTCCAGGAGACAAGTGACGTCTATTGGGTGGGCCTTTTGGAAGAAACCAACCTGTGTCCCCTCCATGCCAAACATGTAACAAGTAGGTTAGCACAGGGCATGGGTACAGAAGTGTTTAAGAATCCACTGTGATGGAAACATTTTACACTTTAAAAACATTTTATTCTTTAAAAAATTTTCTTTTCTTGTTATTGATAGTTCTGAATGTTAGACATTTCCCCCCCCATGGGAATCAAAAGGTACCTAAGTATATGATTCCAAGTGAAAGAATAGAGGACAGAAATCAAGTATTAGCAGTTTTTCCATTTTCATTTGTATGTGAATTACCCACTAAAAATCCAATTTGAAATCTAATGCTGCCAAAACAAAACAAACAAACAAACAAATGACACCATTATGAATCTCACTTATTTGTAAATACCTGTAAATACCTAATTATAGTTTTCTGACATTAATGACCCTGGAGTTTGTGTTATCTGTTCGATTATTATTTCCCTGTTTTCTCTTCCTGGAATATGCATTATAGGAATTTTATATCTAACGGTCTGAGCCTTCATGCATGTTAAGTTTTCTTCCTTACATTCTATATCTCCTCATTTATTTCTACATATGACGGGGGGACTGTTTTCATGGATTTTGCTATTCAGCTCCTCTACACATTTTTAAAAAATTTTAGCAACCATTTTCAGTTTTCATTTTTAGGAGCCCATTCTTTATCTCTGATGGTTTCTATTGCCTGCATTAGTTTTTTTTTTCCTTTTAAAGATACCACATCTTTTCAGATTTCTTTTATTAGTTGGCTCAATGTCATTGTCATAATCTTTATCATCACCATCATCACTATCATCTCAAATCACTTTTAAACATTTTTGTTGTTTCCTGATTTTTTGCTATTTCAACTAGTGTCCACTAGTCAGTTTGTCCATCATGATCTTTCTCTTTGGTGTTGTTTTTTTCACCGTATGTTTAGCTCTTCTTGCTGTCCACTCATATGTGTGAATTAACTGTTAAGCTGAAGCACTGAGGATAGTGGCATGTATTCTCTCTGCTTTTCTGTTGTTCTCCCTTTTGATTAAGAGCTTTGAAGTGTGCCCTGCCTCCACAGACTATTGCTTTTCAGATGTGGGGTCTGAGAGCCCCTTTCTGTCCATCAACAATCCCCCTCATTTAGGAAAAAAAAATCAGTTTTTAAACTTTTTTATAGCTACTTGGCATAAAGACAAGGATGTTTATGGGTCTCTCCTGAGAGGAAAAGCGACATTATTTTCTTGTCAGTGCAGTGGACTAGAACTTGTGGCCTTTAATTTATCTGTCAATAAAATTCAATTTGTATAAAGCCATCCATAAATTATTCACAATCTCTGGTTTACTTCCATTCCATCATTATCATTATGATTTTATTGCAATCTATCCTACTTTGCTGTCATTTCACTGTGATTTTATGGGAGGGAGAACACATAATAACAATAGTAAAACACACTCACACATGTTCCATGTACAGCAAGTGTATCTACACACACACACACACACACACACACACACACACACACACACAATAGTGTATTAGTCAGGATTTCCAGAATACAGTCAATAGGATGGATGGATGGATAGATGGATAGATACATGGATAAGACAGATATGGAGTTTCATTATAAGGAATTGACTCATACAATTTTATTATAAGGAATTGACTTATACAAGTTCCAAGATCTGCAGTCTGCAAACTGGAGATCCAGAAGAGCCAATCTGTAGTTTCAGTCTGAATCCAAAGGTGAGAGGCAGGAGAGGATGCTATGTTTCAGTCTGAAAGCTTAAGGTAGACTTAAGACACAAGAAGAATCAATATTTCAGTTGGAATCTGAAGGCCCAAAAAGACCAGTGTACTGGCTCACAGCAGTCTCATAGGAGGAGTTCCTCTCACTCAGGCTTCTTGTCCTACTAGGTCCTCAATTGATTGGATGAGACCCATTCACAATAGAAAGGTGAATCTGGTTTATTCAGTCTTCCAACTCAAATGTTAATCTCATCCGGAAACTTCTTCACAGACACACCATGGATAATATTTGGTCAAACATCCTGCCTCCTCATGGCTCAATCAAGTAAAATAAAATAAAATGAAATTTTACTGCCAGACAGCAAACTCTCTGGCTCAGAGCAGGTGCTCTCATTGCTTTTGTACTTCTCCTGCGGGTGAGTTCTTCCAGTTCCTGAAGAGGTGGTAATGTGTATCACTTTCATCAATACCAGCTTCAATCCAAATCTTGCTAATTCCACATAAAATAAAATGAACCATTACAAGTAACAGACACATCTATATAGTTTATAATGTATCTGATAGCATTACTATATATTCATAGTATATCAGATGTTTTACATACATATATATAGTGAGTTATTGTTATTTACAGTAGAATGTCAGTGCAAAAAATGAATTGCTGAATATTGTCATTACTCCTAGGGAAAATAAAAAATTAAGTTTCTGACCTCTAGGCAGAATACTTTAGGCAAACATTTAATACATAACTTTGTTTTATATGTGGTTCTCTTTAAAGATACCTTATTTAATACATACTGTTAACCCATCAACATTGAACTTTAAACAGTGAAATGACCCACAAAAAGGACAAAGACATAAAAGAATGTGACTCTAAATAGACTGTGGAGAGGATACTTATTTATAGCATGAGAGCTGATACCAGAAGGCAGAGTGTCACCTTGTTGGACCTGAGATGAAAATGTGCATGTCAGGTGATTCAAAAATTTTCACCACTCTGTACATATCTTCCAGTGATCAGGAAAGCACTGTAAGTATGTGGGATTTCCATGCACATTTTGGAGAAAATCAGTGAATGACAAAGATAAACTAGGTATTACCATCTATAAGTTGTTGTTATAAGCATGTATGTCCTTTAACACACAAGAACCCTGGGGTGGAAACTAGACGCTTGGGCTTCCCATCTCTCCTCTTACATACTCTGCCTTTCAACATCAACCAGAAAAAATAATTATTTGCTTTTAACAAACTATTTGGGGTGCCTGGGTGGCTCAGTCAACTAAGCATCTGCCTTCAGCTCAGGTCATGATTCCAGGGTCCAGGGATCAAGCACTGCATCTGGCTTCCTGCTCAGTAGGGAGCCTTTCCCCACTCCCCCTCCCTCTGTGTGCATGAGCATCTCTTTCTCTCTCTCAAATAAATAAATAAATATTAAAAAAACACAAAAAAGCAAAGTGTTTGATTCCATGTGTTTTATTCAGATCTCTAGATTAGAATTTGTTGCCATAATTTAAGTACCATAAAATGCAACATTGGATTTTGTTAGTAATTTGTTAATAAATACAAAATGTGTTTGCAGATTAGGATCTCACTTAATATTTTGTGATCAGCTCTTGCTAATTATCTTATTATCATTTCATAATTTATAGAAGTTAAAAAGGACATTTAAATTAACTGAAAAAATAAGTGGTACATTTGTGATTAGGTAGAATGTTTATAAATTTCATTGCAAAAATATTAATAAACACACCTTAAATGTAAATGCTTGTTGAATTGCTTGGTTTCACCGTTCATTGAGATCTAACATAATCTGTTTTCTTATATGCTCTTTATTAAGTAGTTCGGATGCACAGCTA
Source organism: Taxidea taxus jeffersonii (assembly GCA_003697995.1). Taxonomy (NCBI): domain Eukaryota; kingdom Metazoa; phylum Chordata; class Mammalia; order Carnivora; family Mustelidae; genus Taxidea; species Taxidea taxus. The sequence goes on from RCUC01103081.1 coordinate 14,512, forward strand.
AGGAACCAAACAGCTTATAGATTGCCAGACAGCATCCTCTCTGGCTCAGAGCAGGTGCTCTCGGTGCTTTTGTACTTCCCCTGCGGGTGAGTTCTTCCAGCTCCTGAGGAGGTGGTAATGTGTATCACTTTCATCAATACCAGCTTCAATCCAAGGAATGTCGCTCTTAAAATAGCAGTGAACATAAACCATCTGCATTTAAGTACTTGACATTTTGGTAAAATATGACAGCTATACCAAAAACTCCAACTGTTTGACTTGAATTCCTCTGATCTTTTTTTTTTTCTATTTTTATGGGGCAAAGGTTCAAAAACTGCACAGTTACTGTTTAATGAAAACAGCAGTCAATGCTTCTTACAAACAGAAAACTGCTCTCCTCTTCCCATTGGAGAGACCTGAATTTAAAATTTTTTTTTTTTTTAAGATTTTATTTATTTATTAGTTAGAGAGACAGAGAGAGCGAGCACAGGCAGACAGAGAGGCAGGCTCCCTGCCGAGCAAGGAGCCCGATGTGGGACTCGATCCCAGGACGCTGGGATCATGACCTGAGCCGAAGGCAGCCGCTTAACCAACTGAGCCACCCAGGCGTCCCGAGACCTGAATTTTAAAATCTCAATTCCTCCTTGGAAATCATCCTACTTTTTATTCAAATTACAAACATTCAGGTTACCAACTGTTTGAAGAATTGAAAGATATTTTCAATTTGAAATTGATATAAGAATCCTTTTTGTTCCAATTGGGAAAAGAAATTCAGCTTGGTGCTTATGAATTCTGTGTAATATAGCACCTTGCCAAATAAGACAAAATGCTTCTCGTAATGGTATTTTCATTCTTCCTTCTTTCTTTCCCTCCTTCTATCCTTCCTTCCCTCTCATCCTCCCTCTTTCTTTCTCCTCCTTGATTCTCTATTCTTTTGCTCCCCTCTACCACTCTCGTTCTTTCCAAAAATATGCAGTCACTTCTGTGTGCTATAAGTATTTGATTCTATCATTTACTCTTTACATATTCATTAACAATATGTATGCACTGAGGTCCTAATGTGTACCTGGACACATTCTGTATGCTGTGGACAATGCCTAAAGGCCCTTGCCTTCATGCAACTGACTTTCAAGTAGGAGGAAAATATATTGGATTAAATCAAAAATTTAAATGGTTTGGGATGCCTGGGTGGCAGAGTCAGTTAAAGCATCTCACTCTTGGTTTTGGCTCAGGTCATGATCTCAGGGTCCTGGGATCCAGCCCCTAGCTGGGCTCTACGCTCACTGTGGAGTCTGCTTTTCCTCTCCCTCTGTTCTTCTCCTCCTTCCCCGCTCTCTATCTTCCCTAGAGAAACAAATAAAATCTTTTAAAAAATTTAAATGGTTTTGTTTAAACTAAATAAAATACTATAAATGATTTATATTTTTGTTTATGAAACAATGAAATATCATATATTTTCATAATCATCACTGTCTATTTCTTATTTTGAGTGAGAAAAATATTCCTAATTATAAATACAACATAAAGTTAAACATATTTAAAAGCTATTATTCAGTTATCCCCACCACAATTTAAGTTCAAGGTATTTTCTAAATGATTTAAGCAGTTTATCTGAATTCAGCAGGCATAAAGCATGTAACTAATTTGGGAATCTGAAAAGCACTGGTCATCTAGCCAAACACTAGGTCAGTGTAGCTAAACCTGAAACAATATCCATACCAAGTGGTACCGTAATGATTCCATTATGTGTAGTCCCTCGTCTATACTATCTTTTTCCCTCTCTATGCCCCTGAACAGATGTACCTGTACATGTAGAATGAATACATTTGCCCCAACCAGAATGCCTGAAACAATGTTTCATGTCCTTTCATTTCAATGTAAAATAAAATTACTGATATAGAATTGCACATTCTTTACCTACACATAAGATATATTGTATTACACCATCCCATAGTTATTCAGTCTTTTTTCATTGTTACACCACCTTATTCATTGCTGTTATTGTTTTTTTTCTGGTCCAGACCAATAAAACTAACACCGATTTTGAAAATTTTTATTTTGTTCTTCATTTTAGTTTTAGTAGACTTGGATTTCTGCAAATTATCCTAGCATTTTTTTTTTGCTTTAATTCCAGTATAGTTAACAGTGTTATATTAGTTTCAGGTGTACAATATAGTGATTTATTCTAACAAATTATACAGTTTATTTTCAGACAATAACATGGTTGAACCTGGAGGATATCATGCTAAGTGAAATAAACCAGTTGCAGAAAGAAAAATACTGCATGATTCCCCTTGTCTGAGGAATCTAACATCATCAAACTCATAAAAACAGAGTAGAATGGCTATTGCCAGGTGTTGGGGGTCAGGGAAACAGGAGTCACTATTCAACAGGTATAGAGTGTCAACTATTCAAGATGGATAAGTTCCAGAGATCTGCCGCAGAACATTTGCCTATGGCTATCCTGAATGCATTGTATTATATACCCCTTTCTTTTATATCATGATTTCAATGTGTATTGTTTTATGCTGTCATAATTCCTGCAACAAAATTTTAACATCTTTAATTGTATTTTCAAGGTGCCCATTCTCATTTTCTTTTCTTTGAATTTTAATGTAAAAATTATTTTTACAGTTGCTTTCCATTTTTATCTTTAATTCCCAACACTTTCTTTTTATATTTGCCCAAGAGCTCTTATTACTTGATATTTTACAAGCTCAAGAGGACTTCCCTCCACAGGTTTTTCTTCTTCAGAGTTTTCCTAAAGTAGTTCTAATCTTTCTTGACTCATCCAAATCAGATAGCGTAAAATGCCTCATCAGCCATACAGCTGGGACTTCTTATACATGTATATTGGAGAATTGACAAGCTATGATCCTTAGTGTGGTTTTCATTTCTAGAGAACTCGGTGCTAATCATGATCTGACAGTCAGAGACCTCTCTGCTGAGGATGGTGGAGAGTGTCTTAGTTCTGAATCTCCATCAGATTGCTTGAATAAAGACAATCATCACTCTACAAAACATCATTGGACAAAAATTAAAGGCAATAATGAAACTAGTGTATCTTGGACTGTCATCAGTCAGTGCAATGTGGACAAATGGGTAATTTTTCTCTAGGTGGTAGAATATTCACTCAATGGGCCAGCTGGACATTTTTAATACAACATTCAGATGGGTGATTTTTGTTTTTCTCTCTTTCAGAGAACTTACCATCTCTAAGACTTCTCACAAATACTTTCATATATATAGTTATGGGTTACAGTTATGAGAGGCTATTTAAATCTAGATTTAGGCATGCCTGGGTGGCTCAGTCACTAAGTATCTGTCTTCAGCTCAGGTCATGATCTCAGGGTCCTGGGATGGAGCCCCACATCAAGCTCTTTGCTCAGCAAGAAGCCTGCTCCTCCCTCTCCCACACCCCCAGATTGTGTTCCCTCTCTCACTGTCTCTGTAAAATAAATAAATAAATAAATAAATAATAAAATAAATACATAAATAAAATCTTTGTTTAAAAAAATCTAGGTTTATCCTAGTTTTCACTGTACAAGGCATACAAATGTTGAATTGCTATATGGTTTATTTGAAAGTAATATAATATTGTATGTCCAAACAGCTCAAATAAACAAGCAACTGAATATTTAAGTAAAGGTTATCTGTTTTCTAGGAATTAAATAAAAAGAGGAAACACAGTCTTTCCCAAATACAGCCTGCTTTAGATATCTTACATGTGATTTTCTATGTACATTTACTAGTCCTGAGTCATATATATATTTTTAGTGACTTCTAAAATGGCATTTTTAAAATAATAAATGACATTCTTAGAAATATAGAAAAGAACGAAAATCACATTATAATATATTTAGGGTAATATAATTTATATATATGTAACTAAATATATTATTTAATATATATGTATAGATATATACTTTAGCAACATTTAAATCATAAATACAGGAAAAGATATAAGTAGTGTGAACGTGTGTATGTTTTAGATTTCTTGGAAATATATTCCTATCAAATTATGTAAAAATATATATGATTTTAAATTATATTTAAACTATATTTTAAACATATAATTCTAGTAATCATCTCTAATATGTTAACTGTTCTTGCCTGTTTTAAAGAATAATATTAAGCGGACACAAAAATAAGTACATACTGCACTAAAAAGTTATGACTCCTATTCCTTATATAGTCCTTTATTTCTGAGTATAGTCTTAATAACCTAATTTTTGATTGGCAATTATTTTCATGGGTTCTTTTTTTAGGAAAAGTCAGGTCTCTAGTTGAGACCAAGAATTATCTTATCATCATTTAGTGACAATGCATAATGAAAAGAATATCAGTGTAATATCAAAAGAGATTTTTCTGAACTTTCATCAGGAACCTATTAGAATTCATTTGAAGAAACTGACATGTCGCATATTACTGCAATTTACCTTTGTGCATATGAGGATGAAACTCAGCTTCCAGAACTTATTGAAGAATTGGGGGAAAATTAACTCAGATACAAATCAAGAACAAGACAAGATGAGACAAAGAAATCTGGGGTCCCTGGTCAGACAATGATGTGGGGAGACTTCTTTGTGAACAGCAAAATGATGGTAGTTATGATCAGCTATGAGAACAATAGCATCTCCAGCAACTACAATTAGAAGATTCTCTCACCACATTATACTAACTTTAGTATTAGTATTTTTGAGATTTTTGAATCCTATTCCTAAATCATACAATGCTCATTATATTTTTCATAAAACTGTTTATTTTAGTAGGAAGCATATATTTAGCAGAAAACATATATTTATAGAAATAAATCTATTTTTAAACTACTTGAACTTTAAATCCAGTGTTCCACAGGAAGAAATTATTGCTACTTTACATAGTTCAACAAACTCAGCTTTAATGAAGTGCAATATATACAGCACAAAGGCCAGAATACTCGAATTGACTTGACAAGTATAGGCCAAGTATCTTTGAATAACTTGCTTAACCCATTTGAAACTCATTTGTTCAACTGAAACTTAGGAATTGTAGATTCCATGACACTAACTGAAATAATGTTTGTGAAATGCGGCTCCTAGAACACACCAGTCAACAAATCCCACTTCTTCTCCCCCTTTCTCCTAATGCACCCACTTCTCTCCCTCCCTCTCTCTCTAACACTCACACACACACACACCAGTACAATGAATGGAAAAGTTAAATAATTACTGAGACATGTTTAGGAGCATTCTAACAATAATAATATTACATGCTTACCTACAAAATAGTGACAACAGCCCACATGGACTAAAAATATTTGCAGTTGATCTTCACTGGGTAAAAAAAGCAAATGCTAGAAACATAAATTAGAGGAAGTTCTAGGAGAAGAGTTCATTATTCTTTACCTTCTTTCAATGTTGTATACTATTGGTTCTTACTTTTAAAAATAATTTAAATCATTTTTATTGGTCAGTGATAATGGTTTCTACTCGTAGTTGGTGATTATAAGACAGACACAAAAAATTTCCTGCAAGCTATATTTTTCTTAACGTATGTCCCTCCATCTTATATTGGCCAACGCCTTTATTCTTTCTCTCTTTTTTTTTTCCTTACCATTTACACTCACTTTTGTGTGTATGGCCAAACAAACCTATTGCAGTCCCTATGAAATATATGTAGTGGCATAAAGTGGTGAGCATATAGTCATGCAAATACAAGTATAGATATCTTATCCATTTTTCATGGCCTAAATATTTTACTGAGCTAGACAGTGTTGCTTGTACACCTTGCCACTGTTAGCAGATAACCTCACTTATATATCCTACTGTCTATAAAGGAAGAAACTGAGGCCATGAGAACTTTTTTTTTTTTTTTCATTTTTAAACAGGTGAAAAGAAGATAAGGCATGTATACATTCCTTGCTTACTTTGGAGAAGAACAGGAAATTGACATACTGTTAGTTATCATATAGATTAGAGTTTCTAAACAACAACAACAAAAAAAGGTAGAAGAAAATCAGTGGCATTCTATTTCAAAAATTAAATTACTTATCTTCATGCATACACTCTATACATACACCCATACCTAAAACTTGACAAAGAAGTTAGCAAAAAACATAATCTTTTTTTTTTTACCAGTTGGGTGGGAATTATTGACTATTTTTAGATATAACAAAGGGAAGCATAGAACCCCAATTATTAAAAAGGTGACTATATACCTTACATGCATACTTAATATTAGAAAAGTATCATAGATTTTTCTTTTATATTTTTGTTGGACTTTTTAAGCTAATGACATGACTGTATTCTGCTTTTATTACTTCTTTTTCCTGTTTAAAATGGATAACCTAGAAAGCTTCTTATGTAACTTCTCTGATAATTTTCTACAACCTTTTCCAATGAGTCATTAGAAGGACAAGAAATAAAACCCTTAGTTAATGAGGACCACTTAGAGAAGACAAACCATCCTGCTTTGACAGGGTTCAATGTTCTTTGAATTGAATCTGGGATGTTTTCCAAATCTTATATGTAAAGCTATAAAGTTCCTTCCTCAATTTTCTATTAATAATGAAACTTTCCTCATACACTTTTTCCTTTTTTTAACATTGGTATGAGAACCCTTTCTTTATTGAACAGTGACTATTTTTGTGCATATAATGTGAATTTACATATATTATAAAGGTATTTCAAAGATAATGTTATACAAAAAATGATAATGTAATATAATAATGATCTATAAGTTTCAAAGTATGAACCCCAAATCTGTGTCTAACAGCACAGAGCACTAGTATGAGGTCTGTCGAATTTACAGCTCCACTGTGATAGCCACGATTCATTTATGACAGAGCTATATAGGTCTTCACTAATGCTGGGATATATTTAGCTGTCTAGATTCTGCTGCACTAATATGGAGAATGAAAAATAAGTTGATAAAAGTCCAATTTAAATTTAACAACTAATAGAGATAGGATAAAATTTTAGTATTGTAAAAAATCCTCAAATATGATATATGAAATGTCTGTTATTTTGCATTTACATAAAAAAGGATGGTATATTAGGAGAGTAAGCCATAAGTTTAACAACTTTTGTGACAAACAATTAAAATGAAATTGGTAATACTTTTATTTCTTTCTTAGAGAATAATTTTAGCCTTATTCTTGAAATATAAAGGATAAAAATCACATTTATCATCCATTTATTTTAGAAAAAATAAGTTTATGTTAAAAAGGAATATCTTTATGTGATGTAATGAGCACTGGGTGTTATATAAAACTGATGAATCACTGACCCCTACCTCTGAAATCAATGGTATATTATGTTAATTAATTGAATTTAAATTTTAAAAAGGATGTCTATGACAAATTGAATCAAGAATTTGTCTAGAACTTTACTTATAATTCATATCTCCAACCCAGTAAGTGGGTCAGCATGCAAATATTTCTTTGATATGATTATTTTTATTAATCTCCTAATTGAAAATATCATCAATGAAAATAATAAATACCATTTTTCAACCTATTCTTTTGATTTGAGGGCAGTCAAATGTTGTATTTACATACTAATTTAGCATCTGTCTCATATGCATATATACACAAATAAACACACACACACACACACACACACACACACACACAGAATGAATCCGAAGTGAATAAATAAGTATACAGTGGAAGTTTTCATTACTGCTACCTAATTAATAGATTAGTCAATTAATCAAAGCTCTCCAATCAGTGGGGAAAATGATAATAGATTATCACACTATACTAAACATTCATTTAGATTTCACATTCCTACCAAATCATTTGCTTTTCTTCTAAAACAGTTTCTGCCAGTTCTGTTTGATAATATTAATATGAAGTTAATTTACATATATTCCTTAAATAGTGCATTGAGAATTGTACATAAATAAAGGTTCAAGGTAAGGTTCAGTTTTTTATGTAAATAGTCATATTGATAGCACTCCATAAAGATAAATAACTCAAAATTTTTAGATAATTATTATAGGGAAATCTACAAAAGATTGCACTTTTAGTGAAGGCGATAGCATTCCTAAAGAGACCAGTATTGGTCCTTGTGGTGATGTGATAAGTTATGATTTTTACATATAAAACACAAGTATGCATACAGTACACAAACAGATATACAATAGTATATCTTTGACATTAAAATTTCATGGCAAAATCAGGGGAAAAATATTTACAGAAGATCCCTTAAGGGGACAATATATATATTTTTTTAAGTTTGAAAAACACTACTCTAAGAATGTTCTTTTCTTATCTTTAAAATATTTTGAAGTTGAATTATTTGCTAAGTGGTTCATTTGTTATACTGTAGTGAACAATACAAAATTGTAGATAATGAAATATGGTTAATATTTATACAAGACTATCAATCAAAGCTCCAGTTAGTAGAGCCATACTCCAATAAAGGCCTCCAATCTAGGATTAAAAATTGTCTAAGTATATAGTATTGCCATTATCTGGCCAATTAACCAGAAATATAAGAGCTATCTCTGATAATTTCGTTTCACTCGAAGTTCCATAAAGAAATGATGACAGATTTTTGTCAATCTTAGCCATCGCATACTTCAATAATTGTGTCTAGCCACTGTAAATGTTACTACCCAAATCCAAGTATTGGAAGTCTGGACTACAGCATTTTGTTTCCTGTAATACATCTCATTTTATTCAAATATGGTTCCCTTTTCCCCACATCCCAAGTATAGCTAGATTGCCATATTGGTGAGACTATAGACTAGTATTCAGTATTTGTATTATTATAACAATCTAAATTTTGCCTTTATCTGGCTCACGGAGTACTTGATGATATCACTTTCTTCTTTGGTAGAAATTCGTGATATCCTAAGATTTAAGGATTATCATGATTTTGTCTGCTTAGTTTCTGTATATATCTGTATCAGTTCCCTAGAATTTCTCAACTGCCACAAACTTGTTGTCTTAACAAAAATCGGAAATTTATTATTTCAGATTTCTTGAGGCCAGGAGTCAGAAATAAAGATGCGGGCTGTGCCGCTCTCTCTCTGAAGGCTCTGGGGAGAAAGAATCATTTTTATTTCTTCCAACTGCTGGTGACTCTTGGTTTTCCTTATTCATGGCAGCATGACTCTAGTTTCTGCCTTCATCTTCATATGACATTCCTCCATCTGCCTCTATGTCTCAAATCTTTTTCTTCTTTGTCTTATAAGAACACCAAACATTGGATTTAGGGTCCACTCCAAATGCAAGATAATCTTATCTCAAGAATCTGACGGGATTATGTCTGTAAAAACTTAATGTCCAAGTAGGGTCACATTGACGGGTATGAATAAAGACCTGGACACATCTTTGAGGAACCCAGTTGAAACCATGACAACATCAATTGTGTGTAAACACATTAGGTAGTTTATCAAGTTCATCATTTTAAGCAAATCTCTTTCAGAGACTCAAGACCTGCTCCACTCTGGTTCATTGGTTCTCTAGGGCAGATTCTTGCTCCCGTTTTAAAAATCCAATTCAGTCATCCAGGAATTTGCCTTTGTCTCTGTCTTGTGTTGAGTTTCCTGTTTTCTGAATTCAGTGTCTAACTTGTTGCTTTGTATTCTTTGGTTTTTGAACAGCAGTCCTTCAATGGCTCCTCGGAAAGATAAAATTATGACATTTTGCATGTCTAAAAACACCTTAACTCCTTTGCTTTAGCTTTGGATGTAAGTGTAGCAACGTAGAGCAGAGCATAAATCCGTAGATTAGATAATGTGCAAGCAATGGGTTAACTTTCAAATGGTTTGTAATAACCTGCTTATCACCTGGAGTAGCCCTACTGCAGTTTACGCAAGCTAATAGGATATCCTGATGATTGTTACATTACAAAATACCTTTCCAAGCATTCAATACCAGCTTATTTACATTACTTATTGAAAATACATTGTTTGATGTTCTTCGATTGGGTTTGGTTATTAAATTATGTTTTTGGTGATGTCCTCTGATCTAATTTTGGTTTTACTATTTTCTGTAATTTCTATTTGTTAGGCTTTTGGAAAATTTAGTCTTGTTCTATATATTTTCTACCTTTCATTTTAATTTTTCTCTCTCTTTTATATTTTTATACAAAACTTCTTCAACATGGACTGCATGTTATTTTGGTTAGCAAATAATTATTTTACACAGTTATTCTTTTATATGGGATCCAAATTTAAATAGCTTTTTATACCTTTTTATGAGAATATTTGTGGGGAGTCTGGCTCCTGGTTAAAAATCTATGTGTGACCCTGAGGAAGACAGAAGCTTCAGGATTGGAACCCTCTCAGGTTTCACGTTACCCCTCTCTTCCTTTGACTCATTCTGACTTGTATCCTTTTGCCCTAACAAAACTGTAATCATAAGTGTGGTATTTGTGTGAGTTCTGTGAGTCATTCTAGTGAATTATTAAAGTGAAAATGGTCATGGGAAACCCCCCCAAAAAATTTATGTGTGATTTTTTCAAGCTTGACTACAGACAATTATTAAGGCTTTGCCTGGCAGGCCTCAAACTGCCCTCCCCCAACCAGGCTCGGTAACAGTTTCTGAAGGGATTTGTAGTCAGTGACCAGGTCCCTCTGGGTGGTCATGCTCTTTGCTAGTCCAGGCTAGTTCAAGCTGGTACACGTGCCTTCATTCCTTGGTCTCTTTATCTGAGACCTTGCTAGGAGTCACCTCCCAGCACCCTTGCTGAGACATCCTTAAGTGGGGAGGTTGGGAGAAACACTTTTCTCCATTCTGATTCAGTATCCGGCGCTTTTCCACTCATAGCCCTCTCCCCACCCAACCCACTAGCCTCTGGGTCCACAAAACTACTGAAACCTTTTGTTCAGGCTTCCTCAATGTTAAAAGGACCCCTACATCTGTGCTGATCTGCTTGACCCTTTGCCAGTGCACCATTCTATGTGGGAAAAAGCTGACATGGGAAGTCAGCTTTCTCCAGTTTTAACTTCTTGCTTATACCAACACAGTAAATGATTAGAGGCTTAACACTCATTTTTGACTTAATGCTTTAATTGGATACCCAGTCTTCTGAGAGCTTGAGCAAGCTCAACTGGGCTCCTGACAATTTCAAATATATGTTTTAAAATTTCATTCTACCTAAAAAGTCAGTGTTCTTACAGGTTACACTTTTCTCTGTCTAGATCATTCATAAAGACCTACCAACATGGCCTTCTGCTGATATTTATGAGGTAAATGTTGAAACCATTGGTAGAAACTCTGTGTATGCAGACAGGGGTAACCAATTAGAGTCTCTACAGCAGAGTGTACAAGTTTCTGTTTCAGTGGGGAATTCAAGATTGTCATGTTCCCAAGAGAAAGTCATTGATGTCTACTGACTTGGGTGTATAGGCATGGCTGACAGTGATTTGGGAATCAAGGTCAGAATAAGGCCAGGTGCCTAATCATTTAATACAGGAGTTCTCACACTGAGATGTTTTCAGTTTTGTCTCCCTATTCTCAACTGTGTCTGAGAGCTTTCATATGGAGACTATAGTTTTATATTCTCTAGGAAACAAATTTTCAAACTTCTATTGAGATGGGGCAGGGACAATCCCACGGCTACTAGAAAGCTGGAGGACCTTTATTTATTTATTTTTCTTGGAAATGTTTCAAGCAATTATTTCATTTTCTTTCTCCCGCTTTATTTTATTGTATTTTTTTTATTTTCCAGAGAAACTGGTGAAACTATTCTCGAGTCTCTTGGGAGTCCTCTGATGTATTTACATCTCACTTTGCCACAGTGCTAAGTCAGTTAACACTTCTGCTTTCCCAGTCTCTGCTGCCATTACATGTTTCACATTCTCTATGTCCTCGTGGAATAGTCTAGCAATGGTTTCACAGTTGCTGGTATTTTAGATCTGAGTTTGTCCTTTCACAAAAAACATTAATTGTAATGCAATTTATTTGATCATCTTCCTATTTCCAAACACTTATTTTACATATAAAATATCCAGTCTTAATTGCTTTAAAATACAGAAAACAGACATATTTAAAGAAAATTTGAAGTTCGATCTTCTGAATTCTACTCCCAGAGGTAACATCATTAACAATGTGTTATGTGACTGTGCAGGGTGGCATATGGGTGCGTGTGCTCATGAGTATGTTTGTAGACACATTGATTTCGCATCAGCATTTACATATATGGATGTACATGACTGATGTCTTGAAATAAACAGTTCAAAGACTGTTGTAGCTTAGGAAGTTTCATAGCATATTCTGTTATCTCAGACTTAGGAGTTCTGCAAAAGTAAAGTGAATTTAATTGAGCTCAACTGAATACAAGCATCTCCAGTTTTATTTGGATAAGATTCATTCTCACAGAGGCTCTAGAACCTTTGGAGTTTAAGGAAGAACTTGTTTTTTCTATGTCTCTCTTTTTAATAATTCAACTAATTCTAAAGAACTTTATTAATTATTATTTTTTAATGCTGGTGATGATTTTTCTCAGTTTGTATTTGTCCAAAGGGTATTTATTCTTCAATCTGATATTTTTTCTAGCTATAGAAATACAAATTAATTTTGTTTTTCACAAATTTGCTCTTTTACTTTCAGTCGTTTCTTGTCTTTTCTTTTTTTTTTTTTAAGATTTTATTATTTATTTGAGAGAGAGAGAGCACAAGAATGGGGAGAGGCAGAAGGGGAAGGAGAAGCAGTCTCCCCTTGGAGTAGGGACCCCGCTGTGGGGCTCGATCCCAGGCCCCCGGGTCATGACCAGAGCTGAAGGCAGTCACCTAAGTGACTGAGCCACCCAGGCATCCCTAATTCCAGTCCTTTCTATTGAAAAGTCAGCCCCTGATCTTATTATTTCAGTGTTGAATTAGTATTTTTATCCTCTGGCTGCTTTTAAAAGTGTCTTCTGTGTCTTGGATGTTCAACAGTTTATGATGTGCCTTGGCTTGTATGAATGTGTGTGTGTGTGTGCACGCGCACGCATGTTTGATTTTTATACATAGAGTCAGTTGTTACCATTGACTACATGATTCAATGCTTTTCATCACGTTAGGAAAATTCTTAATGACTATTTTGTCAAATGCTGCTTTTGCTATTCTCTTTCCCTTTTCCTTTTGTGACTCTAACGACATCCAAATTAGGTGTGTTGACTCTGATCTACATGGATTTTAATACCAATTGTTTCCTTTTTGTCTTACATTTCAGTTTGGATATATTCTATTGATCTGTCATTGAGTTTAGTCATTCTCTTTCCCATTTTAGACAGCATACTATAAAACACAACTCCAGGTTATTTATATTCAGTTATTGAATACGTATATGAATCTTTCTGATAGACTGCTCTATGGAAATTGTTGAAATTTTCCATCTTCTTCAGGTTTTTCTTTACTTTATTATAGCTATTTTCAAGCACTTTATCCAAATCCCAATATCTGGATCATCTATGAATCGGATCCTATATTTTTATTTTGCTTCATTATTTGTCACACTTTTGTACCTTTTTCCATACTTTGTGTACTGAGAATTTTGTATAAAAGAATAATAGAGTATCTAGATGACACTCTCCAAAATATACAGGTTCCCTTTCACTCCTTTAAAAAGAAAAAAAATAATGAGTAATTATCAATATGAGAGAAAAAACTCATTCTATCTTGTTAATTCTGGAATATTCTTCCCAAGCTTCTGATTAACAACTGGTAGAACTTGTTTCTTCACACAGGAAAGATAGTAAAGGATTTAGTTTTTCACGGAAAGATTGTTTATCAGAAGACTTTCAATAGAAAGAGTTTCAAATACTGCAAATTTATTGAGGGGAATTACATATTTGTTACAAATTCACACCCTCTCTCGGACTTTGTATACTCTTACCTTCAAGACTGAAGACATATTCACATAACCATTAAAAGTGTGTGTTATAAAACCCAAAACTTCCAGTATGCCCCACAAAAGTCCCAAAGGGAAAATTAGCTGTGCAGTGGTGGGCTCCTTTCATTTCTAAAAGTCTCCATGTTTTGTTCATTTCCAATTCAGATCCTTATGTGTCTAACACCTTGCAAAACAAAGCATCTGGTGATCTTCAACTCACCATGGACAGTCACAGTCCAATTTAAAAGATTTTATTTATGGGGCACCTGGGTTAAATCTTCTGCCTTTGGCTCAGGTCATGATCCCAGAGTCCTGAGATCGAGCCCCGCATAGGGATCTCTGCTCGGCCAGGAGCCTGATTCCCTCTCTCTCTCTCTGCCTGCCTCTCTGCCTACTTGTGATCCCTGTCTGTCAAATAAATAAAATCTTAAAAAAAATATTTTATTTATTTAATTGAGAGAAGAGAGAGAGAGAACATGAGCACGGGGGAGAGGGGACAGGAAAAAGGGCAGAGGGAGAGGGAGAAGCAGACTTCCCACTGAGCAGGGAGCCCCATGAAGGACTTGATCCTAGGATCCTGAGATCACGACCTGACAAAGGCAGATACTTAACTGACTGAGCCACCCAGGCGCCCCAAAAGTTACATTCTTAAAGTTTTAGTTTTTCATATTCTTGTTTCACAGCTTTTTGTTAAAATCTTAAAACATAAATATGTCTTAAAACATATATATATATATGTCTTAAAATATATACATTTATATAGGTCTATGATTTAATTGGTTAGTTCTAGTTAGTGAAGAAGGAGTTTGGACTTCCCAGAATCTAGTATATCTAATATGGAAGCAGAAATCTCCTTTCTATATAATTTAGTTCAAAATAAACAGAATGTTTTAAAGTGACCATTTTACATATCTTGCTTAAATACTCAGCTTTTATTTTTTCCTTCAGTTCTTCCAGTATGACTTTCTAAAGTCTCCACGTTTACGACATTTTACAACTAACTGAACATCTCTTTAAGTCCAGGGATGCTTATACTCATAACCACCTGTTTAACAAGACATATGCAGAATGTTTTGTTTCTAGGCAAAATTCAATGACAATGTTGGTTTGACTGCCACTGAATCATTGACAGTCTAATAGAGCCTATAAAGATTTTATGCTAATTTTTTATACTTTGAGTTTCATCAGCTTTCAGAATAAACCATAGAAATTAGAGTCTTAATCAACTAAGCCACTCAGGTACTCCCTCCATAGTCATTCTTTTTTTTTTTTTTTAAAGATTTTTATTTATTTGATAGAGATCACAGGCAGAGAGGCAGGCAGAGAGAGAGGGGGAAGCAGGCTCCCTGCTGAGCAGAGAGCCTGATGCGGGGCTCGATCCCAGGACCCTGAGATCATGACCCGAGCCGAAGGCAGAGGCCTTAACCCACTGAGCCACCCAGGTGCCCCCATAGTCATTCTTAACAATTATGTTTTTTATTTCTTTTATACCCATTAAGATAATAAGGTTTGTTTTTTTTTTTCTTCCACCTCCTCTTTCTCTTTCTTCAAACATATGTATTTGTATTTTCTGTTGTCTTTATTCTGGGGTACAAGAGGCTGACTAGAACCCTTCTCCTTAAAAGAGTCTGTTCCTTGAGAGAGGTTGTTCTAATATTTCTACGTTTATTTCAACTATGGAGTTGCTCTCAGTAGCTATTTGGACTGAGATTGTCATGTACCTATCCACAGCTACTACTCCTTGAGGACTAAGTAGAAACATTTGGATTTCAGGAAAATATTATTTATGTTAATTTTTAATTTTTTTTTATTATTTCAGTGTTGAGAATTCATTCCGTTTCAATGGTAGCATTAACAGTTCTTATGTTTTATCCACTATTGTGGGATACTTCTTTCTCTTTCTATATATGTGTCTATATATTTGTCTCTTTCTATATATGTGTGTGTGTGTTTGTTTCTCTTTTTATTTCAAAGAGATTTTAGCATCTGGTAATATATCTTTTCCTTCAGTTATTTGTATATTTCATTATCTGTGCACTTCCTGATGGATCCAAGACCTCCCTTTTTTTCCTTTTACATTCCCTTTGCTTTCAAATAAAAACTCTTATTTGTCTGATAGCCTCATCTAAATCTTTTAATAGGTTCTTTTCAGTATTATAAGTTGATGAACAAATGTTTATCTAAAAATTAATTCATTTTCAAATGGATCCTACCTATGTCTACCTGCTATTATGGTAATTTGGTTATATTTATCAGTCTAAACTGTAGCTCAAATCTGAAATCAATTAATTATCATTTTTCTTGCTCCCTTTTAGTATGTTACCTCTTCTGTGTACTTTGGTATAGAATCCTAATACCACAACATTTAAAGACGGCTTCCTTCATGAGAATGGCCATACCTGGATCCATATGTACAATAAAATCCTCTATTTAAAATGTAATGATGTTAAAGATATTCCAAGCCAAACATTCTAATCTCCCCTTCTTAAATATACCCAAATATATGTAACTACCCCTTATGAATAATAAAAATAATTATAATTATTATGTTAATATTTATTTGATGCCAGATAATATTCCATATAATTTCTCATTGCATTCAAACCACAACTCTAAAAAGTATACCCAATTACTTTCTGGGCTAAAGCCCAGAGACATTAAATAATCTACTGAATTCCATGGCTAAGCCACAGAAAACTAAATTTGTACATGGGACTTGGACTCTGATACCTTTGCTCTCCTACTGTACTACAAGTGCTGTGATTTCTATTACATCCCATCTGATACTCTTGGTCAGCCAATGGAAAAAGACAGATGGATCTGAGGTAATGGAAATGTGTTTACTTAAGCTTAATGAAGTTAAGATTCCATTTGCAGCCGTGGCCTCCTTAATGGTGAAATCAATACATCCCTGGCTCCTGTAAGCAGCTATTGACATAGTGAATCTATTTCATCCATTCTGTTAAATAGAAAACACATAAGTAGTACCCTTTAACCTAGTACATCATTACCACCCTACAAAGGAAAAAGACATTCATTTCTTCCCAAGGACAGGAGCAAAAATAAGTAAGTAAGTAAGTAAATAGAGAAGTAAGTAAATATTTTATTTATTTATTGTATTATGATTTTCTTGCCAAACAACTCTCTATGGGGAAAGAAAGTCTAATGTTCCTATACTATAGGTCCTGACTAATAGTTATGGAAGGAAAGATGTGTGTATCTGTGTTTTCATGTACAAATATAACAATAAATCCATAGAATATAATCACAGAACATACAAAATAAAAGGTATCTGTCTTAAAAATATTATTCAATACATGATTATTTTAGCTAAATATATATCAGAATGACAATTTTAATGATGGATATCCAAATTATAGGGGGGGGGTTTGTTTGTTTTTAGGAAGGGAGGGGAGAGGGGTGGGGCAGGGGGAGAGAGAGAGAATCTTAAGCAGGCTCCACAGCCAGCATGGAGCCCAACATGGACTCGGTCTTAAAACCCCGACATCATAACATGAGCCAAAATGAAAGATCTGCTACTTAACTGACTGAACTATCCAGGCACCCCTCTGTATTATAGTTTTTAAAACTCTAATGACTCATACATTTTAACATGTGGTGAGAAAGATTTTAATTTCAACCTCAGGCTGAGGATTTTCTCAGCAGGAGACCATTGTCAATTTGGTGCTTAAGGGGGGAAATATGGAACAATGAGTCAAAAAAAATTCCCATCTTCAGAAAGTGGAGGGTAAAGAATGTCCAAATGTGAAGACAGTATTTTAGGAGGAAAAAAAATACTTAAAAAATAAAAACTACTGAGTGCGATGGTACTAAACACTATGGGGAATGCAATGGGGAAACTATGGGAGTGTTTCCAAGGGTTATACTAGGGTGACAGCATAAAACACATAAAGTGGCTCTAAAAATATATTGTTGAAAGACTTGTGTTTCTGATGAAAGAGTCCAGGAAACCAGACTTTTCTGGATAACATATGGATCACAGTGAAAGAATTGAAATATTTTTGACCTTTATTATTTACCAACATAAAATGTACTGTCATCTAAATTCCAGTAGGTAGACAAATACAAGTTAAAAAAAAAAAAATCTTAGCGTTCAGGAAATGCCCACTGATATATATGCCATTTGGGAACTGACATTGCCTGTTTGCATATCTACTTTTTGGGAACCACAGTTTCTTCACACCTTTATAACAGCAGAGTTAATTTATTTATTCATTTTATTCTTGTGCCACCTTAGAAAGAGTTCCTATTCCTTACCAGGAATGTTTGCTAATGTCTTGTGGAAATTTTGATATGTTCTTCAAAATGAATCAACATCAGATGTTCCCAAAAATTATTCTACAGATTCTATACAATCTTTAGGCAGGTGCCTTGCTTGCAGAAATTGGAAAACTTATCCTAAAATTCATGTGTAAATAGGAAGGACTAAGTGTAGCCAAACCACTCTTTATTTTTTTGATTTATTTTTATGTCAAGTTTTTATTAAAATTCTAGTTAGTTAGCATATATGGTAAAATTTAGCCAAACCACTTTAAAAAAAAAAAAAAGAACAAATTTGGGAGACTAATATTTCTCAAATTCAAAACTTACCACAAAGCCAGAATAATCAATGTAGTATTGTACTGACATAAGGATAGTCATATGTCAACAAAAGAGAACTGAATTACCACAAATAAACTGATTATGTTTTACTACTTTCTGTTTTCTTTATCTGGTTATAGGACCTTCCAGCTATTTGGTCTTTCCAGATGTTTGAAGACCCAAAGCAGCTGGAAGTTCTATATGAATGCTTCTTAAATTCAAGTAGATCTGAATAGCGGACTGCTGTACAATTTTATTAAATAAATAAGATTCTTCCAATCAAAAATAAAAAGCAAAATGAAATATATGTATATATATATACATACATATGTATATATATATATATAAGCCATGAACTAATTGTTCATGACTTATTCAAACCATAAAATAAAAACGTCCAGAATATGTGACCCATATTTGAATCATTTCATTTCATTTCTTTTGGTATTGCATGTCCATTAATGTTGTAATCAGAGTAATTGATTAGATTAAATTTTAGTTTATAGCTTCTTCAGAAAGGTTATTGTATTTATTTCAAATAAACCAAAAATAAATCACATTACATTTAAATTTCTACTTTCCTTAATTGAGTCACTAAAGCCATATGATTGGCACATAATCCTAAGTGTGGTGTAGTTTCTTAGAATCTTTAAAAACAAAGACTTCCTGGAATTAGATTCCGTTATATTGATTTGACTGCTGCTCAAGGGGAGTGCTGACCAGGCAGTGGTGATTCATACAACTGTAGCTGGTGGCATATATCCAGTGGAGAACAGAGCAAGTCAGCCATCATCTATAATATTGGAGCAGCAGGTATTCCTTATTACTCTGTATCACAGAATGCTACCATCCCCTTCTATTCTTACACCTTGCACCTTCTAATGCAAACTTTATGCATGCCATTCCAATCAGGAATAACATTAATCTTTGTTTCATATTCATGAATATGATTGTCTTTCATATTCACAGATGACAGCTTTGAGGTTTCACTCCAAAATTATGTGAGCAAAGAAATCAGTGTTTTAATTATATCTTTTCCACAAAGATTATTTCAAGAGTTGAATTGGTATTGAAACTTATTTTTTTGCCAGGCTACAAAAACAGACCTATAATTGCCCCACAGTTATTGCCAATAAAATTATTTTTATGTAGTATTTTTGTATTTGTTGAGTTTTCATTCACACTCAGAAACCTTAATTGTTCACTGAACTGTCTCTGTACACAAGGTGATTATTATTTTTTTTAAATTATTTATTTATTTATTTGACACAGAGAGAGAGAGATCACAAGTAGGCAGAGAGGCAGGCAGAGAGAGAGAGGGGGAAGGAGGCTCCCTGCTGAGCAGGGAGTCTGATGTGGGGCTTGATCCCAGGACCCTGGGATCATGACCTGAGCAGAAGGCAGAGGCTTAACCCACTGAGCCACCCAGGTGCCCCATAATGTGATTATTTTATAAGTGTGTTAATATCTATTGAAATGTATATCAACCATATGGACATCTATTCCCCAAGGCTTTGTTCTTATGTTTCAGTGTAGAATGAACTTATTACATAAGTCATTCCGTTTCCCAGGTAAGTCAGTTATGTAGTATCTCATGGTTCTTGTTTAAATGGAGAAATATCCTTTAGGACTCTATATAAACATATATCATTATCTCTTGACATGAGCAATTAAGAAATATTCCTGTGAGTCACAATATTTTGATAGTATTTTGTGTCCCCTTTAACTTTTACCTATTTTTCAATATCATTCATCTTTTTTTTCCCATGGGATCTGAGCCTATGATGCTAGTAATGACTAGGTTCCTATAAGAGCCATAAGGGTGAGCAGGAATTGTATTACTGTTAGCTTTATAAAAGTAGCATATATCCATTGTGTTAAAAAGTGAAACTGCACAGTAGGAATTATAATGAGAAGAACTAGTTTCCTTCCTCCCCCTGCCCCCTGCCCAACACTTTCCAAATCAACTCCATTCAATTATTTTTCTTTCGTTTAGTCCTCTAGTGATTATCACTCTGTTTCTAGATAATATTTAAACCTCTATAGCTTAGTTTCTTAACCTTGCAATGCCATAAAGATTTAGCTTAGCTTATGCTACATTTCTTCTTTTTGCTCTGTTCTTTTCTTTTTTTCCTTTTTCCTTTTCTTTTTTCTTTTTTAACTGCTGTTTCTGTTATGGATTACTTTCATGTATGTAACTACTTCATTTAAAATTCATTTTGGGGTCAGTTAATCTTCACACCATCTCTTGTTTCTCCACTGGTAGAAGAATCATTACATGTCACAGAAGTGCTTCTCATTACCTCCATGCTCCCCCTTCCACTCCCCACGTGGTCCCATCTGCTTTCCTTTCACATTAAAAAAATCATGGTTCTACTTTGTGATTCTATCTGCCTTTTTTTTTTTCACATGACGATTTATATTTAGAGATCCAATAGAGTGTTTATATTATGTACTTATTTAAGTATAACTTATTATTGGGCCAAATTATCTATTATTATTGACCCACATCTATCCAAAGTCCCCAGCTGTTATAAAATTTATAGAATAGTGTTCCTTAAAAGAAGGCCAAATTGAGTCACCATTTCTTTAATATATCACACTTCTATTCTCTTCGCATTTGGACCTTGCCATTTTTGTTTATATTTTTGATTTGTTTCTTAGCATTTATATTTCTTTTATTTTCTACTTGGGAAAATAAGTGATACCTCCTCCAGAATTTTACTGATATCAGCCAGCCCACTATTAATTGTTTCATTTTTTGTATTTTATTCCACATAGTTATTCCTAATATCATGTCATGTCAGATCACTGACATGTTTTTGTAAGATAGACCTCTCTTTTAATTCCTTACTGTTTCTTAAATTCTATAACTCTTTCTTTGTTCATTGTCATGACTTTGTTTTTGGACTATATTTTCAAGTAACTTCCTAAGGAAGACTGAATGGGAAGACCCATTTATTGGTCCACATATGCATTCACAAAAATAAATGGCTGTATTTTTTTCTTCATGTACATGGCACATAGAAGAGTAGACGGGTCAAGTTAGAAGTCACTTTTTTTTTCCCCCAAAATTAAAGGCACTGTTAAATGTTACCATGTTTTTGTTTCTTGCAATTTCTTAATATTTCTTTTCCCTCAACATGGGTGTGGCAGATCGAATTTTCTAAAATGGTTACAAAAGGGCACCTGGGTGGCTCAGTGGGTTAAGCCTCTACCTTCAGCTCAGGTCATGATCTCAGAGTCCTGGGATCTCATCCTGCATTGGGCTCTTCACTCAGCGGGGAGCCTGCTTCCCCCTCTCTCTCTGCCTCTTGTGATCATTCTATTAACAAATCCAGTCATGCTTTCTATTTGCTTATCTTACTTTTTTGCTTGTCTTAGAGCTTTCAAGGTGTTATAGCAAAAACACTATATATTGAGTGGCTTATAAACATTTATCACAGTTCTAGAAGTTGGGAAATCCAAGATGTCAGTAGATTGGGTGTCTGCTCAGGACCCGCTTTCTGGTTTGTAGACTGCTGTGTTCTCTACATACTCAGGTGGTGGGAGAAGCAAGGGAGGTTTCTGGGGTCCTCTTTTAAAAGCCCAAGAGTCTTATTCACGAAGGCTCTACCCCCATGATCTAATCACCTCTCAAAATCGGGAGGGAGATAAACCATA
Source organism: Taxidea taxus jeffersonii (assembly GCA_003697995.1). NCBI lineage: Eukaryota > Metazoa > Chordata > Mammalia > Carnivora > Mustelidae > Taxidea > Taxidea taxus. The sequence continues at coordinate 36,569 of RCUC01103081.1, forward strand.
GGAGTCTCTTAATATCACAAAGCAAACTGAGGGTTGCTGGGGGGTGAGGGGGTAGGGATAGGGTAGTTGGGTTGTGGAGATTGGAGAGGGTATGTGCTGTGGTGAGTGCTGTGAAGTGTGTAAGCCTGGTGATTCACAGACTTGTACCCCTGCATCAAATAATACATTTATGCTAATAAAATTAAAAAAAAAAAACATTCTAAATACCATCAAACTGGGGGATAGGTTTCAACATAGGAATTTGAAGAGACACAATTTTAACTCAAGGTATGTTTTCTGTTTGTTTATCTTGGCTTATTTGCCAAAATGTTTGATCCCAAAGATTTTAAAAGGTCGGACTGGGAAATCTGACTGGGTTCTTGTGAACCTGCATGAGTCATTCTACTTGCAAAACTCATACTAGTCTTTACAAATTAGTAACAACAGGCACATTAAGTGTTTTATTGTTCTTAAGACATTCAATCAAATAATTTAGGAAAGGTCCAAATGATTTTTTTTTCTTAACCTGAGACATGCTTTTCTATTTCTCCTTAGGCATGTTGGGGAATAGACAGAGGAGTGAATGGTATCCACCTGTTTGAATACAAACCTTACATTGATTCTTGAATTTTTGTCCATTGTTTAAGCTAGTTATCTGTTGTAGCAAGTCTGTAGTCTATACCTAACTGTGCTGTTGTATAGGTTCCTATTACTCTTGAAGCTCTCACTGCATTCATTCCATGTGGCTATTTTTATTTCTATTGTACAAATTATCCATCAATTATATGATTTCTTATCCATGTATTAAAATTTCTCATATACTGATGTCCTTTTTTCTAACATGTTATAGATTTAATAAAATTTAAATGAGATCTTGTCAGTAAGATGAGTCTCATTGGTGTGCTTGGTATAACATCTTGAACTGGAAGGTTCATAACTCTTCAAACTGTCCATTTTCATTTCGTATTAGGTAATACCTATAAAATAAACCACAATACCATTACCTTTTAATAAGCCAATATAAGTAAGTTAATTATTATCTTGATGACTAAGACCATATAAACTGATTAGATATTATGCAAGAAGGTATTATATCATATCATATTTGTTGTTTCATGCCTAGTTGATATACCCAGTAGTGTATTACATTTTTCATCACTGAAATTAGGTAGAATTGCCAGGTTCAAGTGAGCTCTGGAATTTCCCTATGTCATAAACCCTGCTTTTTTATTTTGTAGGCACACCCAGAGTAATTTCATATGTGTAAATCCAGCAAAGTCATATCTGAAATCCCCCAGAATTCTAATCTACTTTTGGCCAAACATATTTTTTTACCATAAAAATACAAGCATCCAATTGTACCTGCTGAATCTACGACTAATTTTGAATCAAGGAGGTAAAGGAAAGAGGCAAACTATTTATACGAAGGCTTAATGAAAATAATTTTGTTATTTTCAGTCACCTATAGCATGCAAGGTAAGATAAAGTAGGCTCTCTCTACAGACTGAGTGATCTTTTTTCATCCCCTGGGGCTTTTCTGTTCTGAGATTTAAAGAATTAGTTAGGTAATTTTAACTGGAGGTAAATTGGATGAATGACAGTGTTCCCAGTGGGACATGTTGCCCACATCTGGTAGAAGGACTTCAAATTATGTTCCTGATTATTCATTTTAATAAATCCATGCATTCAGTTTTAGAAAAATACAATAATTACTGAATGCAAATTCAAATCAATACACTTTGAAACATTAGAGATTACATTTCCAGTAAACACACTCCTTTCTGTAGTAAGGGATACCTCAGATTCTTTCAGTTTGGCTGACAGTTTCTTGAACATTGCAATAAATCTGACAATCAATGCCTTGGTGGTCAAAGATACCAGATGCAAATTTAATAGAATGAATTAATGTTGTGATAAGAAGCTTATGTGCTGCCCTTCTCCTATGACTTATCTATAAAGATGAAATAATCTACAGTCTACACACTACAATCTACACACTTCATAAAACAAATACTAAAATTATATTTCTGCATCCCTCCAATTACTAAAAATATGCAAAACCAAGTAAATTCAAATAATTGAAAGCATTTAATTACTTCTGATTTCCAAATCTGTTGGGAGGGATGATTTGTTCAAGAAATCTCATGACTTAATAGCAAATTTTCTACATGAACTGTTGAAAAAAAATAAGATCATTTAAAAATTGAGACAGGCAATTTTTGTAGACAATATGTCTAAGCTATCGTGTGTCTAAAATATCATTAAAATACATTTTGTTTTAGAAATTTTTACAGCAGGGTACATTTGAGCTACAGTAAGTGGAATAGAAACAATTACTTAGGTAAAAGCTTCAAACGGCCATGAAATAAACAGAGAAAAGTGTTTGTTCTCTCATCCTAGTAGGTATCAAATATTAAAGTAAATCCTCCTTTAAATTATTATGGATCATTTTCCTGAGTAGTCAATATACTTACAACAAATTAAGTCACCTATATCTACCACCTCATTTATTGGTGGAAAAATAAATCTGTTCCAATTACACTTTTAAAAATTGGCAAAAGTAGAGCAAAGCCTACTATCTCTATTTGTATTTAAATATTCCAAGATTATGATAAAGACTTTTAAAAACTCATACTATTTATGTATGCTAGTGTTTTATATTCAGCACATTTAAATCATTCTACTTAGTGACTTCTATAATAATGAGATATTGCCAGTGGCTCAGGACTTGGCTTAAAATTCCATTCTGTGTTTAAAGTGATGCATTTTTTTATTATTATTCAGAGAATTCAGTTAAGGGAGATCTGTGATTTCTCGCTCTGACAAACTGCCTCAGTTCACTCCTGTTTCCTTGTAATTACCTTAATGGTTTAGCAGCTGGGTGTTATCCCTAGAAACCTGAGACACTAGTTAAATTCCTCCTGTAAAGCTTCTCACTGTAAAAGCTTGTTAACCCAATGTCAGGCCTCATTGAAAGCTCCGCGTAAGACAAGAATAAGCTGAAAAATAAAATGTGGTTTCTGATAAATATCTCTAATTACTAAATGTAAGTAACATCCAGTGGCAAATATAGGTTTGCAGTTAAAGAAAAACAAACATTAGACATTTTTTAGGACCAAAAGAAGTTCAGATCAAAACAATCCTCTCCTTTCCCTCAGTCATGGCTTACTGTCAAAAGGTTAGGTTTATCTAACCCAAGGTGTGACATTACGTAAACCACACAGAGTGCCACCTGGCCTGAATATCTGTGCTTCTCTGATCAATACCTAAACATGCTACAGTCTTCAGATATTCTTTAGAACCTAATTGTTTGCTATCACAGAGTAAAAGGAAAGCTTGAGTAAGCCACTGTATTGACGGTCACCAAAATTATTACTATTATTATTTCACATTATTATCTTAGTATTTACAATTGAAGTAAAGAATTTTGTCCTTCTGATTATGGAAGCATGCAAAAAATAGTTTGATCCTTAACAATAACCATATAGTATAAAATTAATCACAATCAATTTTTGTAATTGTAGCGCCGGCAAGGATGAGATCATAACTGCTAGCTAATTCCTCTGCCCTGCTTCCAAAACTATTACTAAATTATTTCATATTAATAGCTGCAGGCAAATAGAATACACAATATAATGCCAGGAAGTGATAAGTGTATTATGAAGAAAATTAGGCCAGGGCAAAAGTCATGACTGGTGATTATTTTAGATAGGTTTGTGGGTGAAGACCTCTTTGTGGAAGTGACATATAAATAGAGATAAGAATTAAATGAAGATAAAGCATTATATAAATGTTGAGTCTGACAGTGGTCAGCCAGAGACAAGTGCAAATTCAAAGGCATTTTCTGCTCTTTGCCTCAGAGGATAGAAATGAAATTAATGCCTTTTAGAAACATCAATGTCAGTGTCTACCATATGGCCATTTCTCGAGTTATGGCCATAAGAACTCACGTTTCATAAGAACTCTCCTAGATATGGGAAAGTCTGCATGAATAAAAACTGGCTTATTGTTGATCTTTCTTATTCTCACCCTGCCCTTCCAAAAACTTTGTTCCCAGAATCTTAATGCATATTAGTGATGCTACCACAGCCCTACTTGGACCCAGCAGCAAACTACTATACATATGGTTATTGACTCATATTGTTCCTTGTGTCCTGTGGGCATATTTCTTTTCCTCTGACAGTCACTACCCCTCTCCCTGTCTGTCAGTATAAGAAGATATCCACCAGGGCGCCTGGGTGGCTCAGTGTGCTAAAGCCTCTGCCTTCAGCTCGGGCTGTGGTCCCGGGGTCCTGGGATCGAGTCCCACATCAGGCTCTCTGCTCAGTGGGGAGCCTCCTTCTCCTTCTCTCTCTCTCTCTGCCTGCCTCTCTCCCTACTTGTGATCTCTCTGTCAAATAAATAAACAAAATCTTAAAAAAAAAAAAAAAAGAAGATATCCACCATACTAACCATGGCAAACCATGGCTAATTAAAGAGTCTACTCTTTCAACCCTGACCAAATGGAATAGTAAGCATTAGTAGTTTATGAATTCTACACATTACTATGCCAACACTGTGGTCTAGTTGGACCCTCGGTGGCATTGCCTCTCTTGGGTCAATGTGTGTCTTTTATTGGCATCCTTACTCTTTCTAATCTACTGTAAAACTGTTGGGTTCAGATGCATTCTCAAAAATCATGGGGTACATTGTGTCAGAGTTATTTAGCTGGATGTTTGATTAATCAGATAGACTATTAATGTTTCAACCAAATTTTCATCTTACACATGAGCACAATCGCCATGCCCCCAGTCTTAGAAATGTGACTTTCACTCCTGTCATGCTTCCCCCCTGCCTAAATCTACCCTTGCATTATCACTGACACCATACAGACTAGATGCCTATTTATGTCTATATATATATATATATATATATAATTATTGATTGAATGAATGAGAACATTCTTTTAGTTGAATTAATAAACTTGTAAGATAATGGGAATCCTAATTATCTGTGTCCCATGCACAAGCAAAAGTATACCATCTGTTTCTAAAACAGCCCCTCTTCCACTCTTTTAAATATCCTTGACTGTGTCTATGCTTTTCACATCTGCTTGAATAACTTTCTCTCCCTAACATGCTTTACTTCTGCCCAATTCTGCCCATTCTCGAGGTTGTATAATAGTTGGAATATACTACAGGAAGCTTTCTCTGACTTCTCAATCTAACACGATCTTTCCTTTAACCTTCAGTAGGACTGTGTACCTGGCTTATTCTATTTAATTCTATCCTTAAAATATTGACTATGCATCATTTTCTCTAAGATTGTAGTTCCCACTGACATCTTCTCCTAGCATTCCATAGCATGGCAAATTTTGAATCTTAAAAGCAACACTCATTACTGCCATTCTTCTATCATGCTCCACTGCTTCTCTTGTGACATTCTTTTTATCTACGTTAATGATATTGTTAAGTACTAGTTGCCTTCACCAAGAAACCATTGCACATATCATTCTTGACTTCATACTCAGGCATTTCTCTTACCCACATTGGCTTATAATCCTCCTGATGAAACAAGTTCTCCATCAGACTGAAAGTTCTGTCAAAGGGAGTTATGTTTGCTTACTTCTATATGACCAATACCTATGCAATGTTGATTCAGAAATTAGTAGGTGATTTAAAAGGTAGTTCTTTATGTCTTCCCTTTTTTTTTTTCACTTCTGTATAGTAACTTTGGCCTCTTTGATGTATTTAAAACACATTACTTTTGATGCTTTTGCAGTTTTAGTTCCCTCTCCCTGGAACACATGATCACAGCATGCATATGTAACCCAACAGAAGATAAGCTCCTTAATAGTTTGGATTTTTTCCTCAAAATTTAAAAATGTGCCTAACATAGTTTAAGAGTTTAAATAATCTGTTGAATGAATAAAGAAGTGAGCTTTGAACTAATTGGTTGATTGATTTAGACTTCCCCACACCTGTCTGTGTAATCAGACATTATAGGCATCCTTCCCCTCTTCACTTCCCATATCTTATCCTCATTGTGTTTTATTGTGAATATTGGGAAACACTCCTTTATGACCCACATTATGCTCTCCCTTCCAGTCCATGTCAGCTTCCACAGGGCTGTAATTTGATCTTTATAAACGATAAATCAATCATAACCAGCCCTTAAACATTTTTTAAAGTTTTCCAATACCGATTGGGCCATTCAGGTGTTTTCTTTTGAGAACACTTTGCTCTTGAAAACATTCTCAGTCTCACTTCCCAGCCATAGCAACCCCATGCACGTTCTACAACATAGTCTTATTGGACACTGTGCTATTTCCTCAAAAAATGTACAATCTTGAGATCTGTTTATAGCTCAGAGAAACTACATGTTTCTCACAAGATGTTACCTGTATCTGGAAACTTCATCACCTCCTCACCACAAATTTTCTTAGTTCTATAGTATAATTGTTTTGATTTTATAAAATTAATTCTAATATAATTTAATATAATCATTTAATATTAAATATTTATTTATAACACAATATAAATATAGGGATACAGTTGCATCATACGTTTTATTTATTTGTTTCAAGAGCAAACAGATTTTATTTTTCTGTCCAGCTTTATTGTGGTATAACTAGTATAAAATATTGCACATAATGTACACAATCAATTAATGTGTAATTAATTAATATATACAACTTGGTGAGTTTAGACATATGTATACACTTGTGTCACCATCAGCATCATATATTATAACATGTAAGTAAAGTTTAAGATTATAAGAATATATCAGAAGACTTAATATTCAAGATTAAGAAAGATCATGAAGGCAGAGATTCAAGAAATTTAAATAATAATATTCCAAATCTGAAATAAACTGATTACAAAGTAAAAAATACCTCAAGTTTACTTTGTTTTTGTTTCGGTGTGTTATGAGGCCAAATATGGTCAAAAAGTAAATTTTATCCAGAAATAAAGTCGTAAGTTTTTTTTGTGTACACCTTGATATATATTGGATACATAAAAGAGTTGGGGTTTGGGGGGAATCCTTACATAGACATTTAAATTATAGAAAATTGTTCTCAATATTTAAGAAAAAATATTTAATTTATCTTAATAAAGCCAAACAAGAAAGATATTCTCAATTAAAAATGTTGACTAAATAGTAATAGCAATAATGTTTAACTTATACTAGACCTCTAGTTCTCAGTTTATACCCGTTATGTGTAACTTGTATGATTTTATTAAAAATTCTGTAAAAAGTCAACACGTATATAAAAGACAAAAACAGAACTTTACTACTTGCAAGAAACACTGGTTTAGTGGCCTTAATCTGCCATCTTGTGGTATGATAGCTTCATCTCACATTTTCACAGTCACTAGGCATTTTTAAATATTTTCTTAGATATAGAGAATAAATACAAGAGCTTGCTTTGTTTTTGCACATTTGATTTTTTTTTCAAACAGAACTTTTTCTAGGTAAATTTTAAAATTTACATAGAATTCTGTTTTGACAAGAATGTGTGCTAAAAGTGCTACTAGTTCAGCTTATTTTCGAATATTAGTATTTAGGAGTTAAATAGACAATTGAATAACAACAAATGTTTTAGATGGCCAAGTCACAAAAGTAGGCTGAAAATAAGTAGTTCATATCACATGGCCAGGAGTTAATATATTTTTGCATCTTTCAATTGATAAGACACCTCTGTCATACATAGACAAACTAATTTTCACTTCTATAAACTTCTGTAAAGAAATCAATTTCAAATTTTACATAGGAATAAATATATTTTGCTCTCACATCATGACCTCAATAATCTGAAATACCTAATTGTGAAATAAGAAAATGTTTCACTGGGGTGAGCAAGTTGAGCTTGTACATAACTATTGCATAGAATTAAATTTCCTCTAATTTATTAATCTCTTATTATAAATCATTAAGAATATAATTACAATGTGAACATTAGACCTCTGGACTTAACGGCCAATTTGCACTTATTTAATGTGGGTGTTCTGCATTTTGTTTACTTGTTTGTTCCTGCCCTATGGAATTCAATTTACACTTATTTAATGTGGGTGTTCTGCATTTTGTTTACTTGTTTGTTCCTGCCCTATGGAATCACCAACAATCCTTGGGGGAAAAAAAAATAAATCTCTGGAGAGTTTACCAAAGGTCACCTTTGAGTGTCATACTGGGAATTTTAATTTGCATAACGTCAATGAATACTTATCATTGCTTCTATGAACTGCTTCAACATCCATTCTCCTGGGTGAATGTGAATTGCTGTGTTAATGAATTTGCACATAGCAATCCAGAGTTTTCTAGAGAAGTAAGTGGAATACTATTGTGATATATATATATTTCTATCAGTGCATACTAGAGCATAGCATCATGTTGTTCTTTTTCCTTTTTTAATTTTTAATTAAACTGATATAAAATTGTATTATAATTCCTGAATCAGCAACTCTGTGCTACTTCATATTGAAGTCAATTTAAGGATTTAATTGAACTATAAAACCAATGTCAAATTATTTCTAACTTAAAAAAAAGGACAAAAAAAACCCTTGGAGGACACTGTTGAGATATTTAACTATTAATTTTTCCTTAATAATATAATTAATATAGGTTATATTTAGAAATCATGAAATGATAAAAATTTTATACTTATTAAATCATATTAACTTTTAAGATTCCTGCACAAAATAGAAAACATGATAAAATAAGAAGTAAAGAAAGATTTATTGAGAAAAGAGTCTAAGAGACTTGTCTTTCTGGAAAGAGTGATGCGGTTTCTTTGTAGCTTTCCATATTGGAAACAAAGTTGATATGGCAATTATGAACAGTGAGAAGCTAGGCACCCAGTGGCTTGGAAAATTTGTCAAGATACAGATGTTGTGAACTCCCCTAAATTGCCCAAACTCAACCTCAATTCACATATGGACTCATGAAAATCTCTTCTGAAGATATAGGATGCCCCTATGAAATATTTCTAGCCAATTAAGGTACCAATGCCTCCCTCATATCAAAACTGGATGTTAGAAATATCATGACCACTTTTTTCTTAGAATACATGTCCACATGCCAATGTTTAATATGATTTCTTAGATGGATTTTTTAGTGACAACCTACACTTAAAGAAGTCAAGGAAATACACTTAACTAACAGCTAGGCTAACTGAGATAAGTTTTATGTAATTTTAGTTGGCTGAAATATATATCGACATAATTTTCTATCTCATTCTATGAATTTTCTGTCAGTTACAGTAGTTTACATAATTCATCTTTTCTATGGTTAGAGATGGAAGCTTGATAATTATTATTTGGGGTATTTTTTAAATTTTGGATTTATATTACATAATTGCTTTCAACATTTTCTCCATCTCAGGGGGTTAAAATATAGGTCTTTGACATGGTAGTTCACCTATGAATTCTGCGTCATCTCATTTGCATATTAACTTGAGCATAAATCCTGACACTTGACACATTCCAGATACATCTGTATCCAGATACATCTGTATTAATGAATGCATGAATAATGGAAATTATTTATTTATATTTGTTAAATGGCTGAATACCTAATCTCAGTGAATTCAAGTCTTGCCATTCATAACTTTGGAGTAATATGCCACATCTTGGGAAGTTAGAAAGATCAAACAAGTTATCATGAGTGAACAACAAAACTGATTTAAGGACTACTACATCAAAAAGATATGCAAAACCATATAAGTAGCACAAAATATTGTTGTACTACTGAGGAGAATGAAACCCCATGCACATCATCTGTACTAGAATCTCAGTTAATGAGCAATATTCCCATTAGTTCATGCCAGTTGATCCCCTAAGTCTAAGAAAACTGGAACCGTACTTTTCAGTAAGTTCTTGGGTCTTGCTAAATACAGCTATTCTCACCCTTTACTAGCTTATTAGTTTATTTAATGATTGATTTTGTTATGGTCCCCAGTTGTTTAGTCAAACACTATTGTATATGTTACCATGAAGGTATTTTTTAGATGTGATTAATATTTAAGTCAGTAGACATTGAGGGGTGCCTGGGTGGCTCAGCAGGTTAAGCATCTGCCTTGGGCTTACGTTCTGATCCTAGGGTCCTGCGATATAGCCCCGCATGGGTCTCTCTGCTCTGTGGAGAGCCTGCTTCTTCCTCTCCCCATTTTTGCTCTCTCTCACTATCTTTGTCTTTATCTCTCAAATAAATAAATAAATTTTAAAAAAAATCAGTAAACATTAAGTAAAGCAGATTACCCTCCTCGGGGTGGGTATGTTGAAAGCCTTTAGAGCAAGGATTGGTTTCCCAAACAGAATAGAATGCTTCTCAATATAATAATAGAATTCTTCTCAAGAATGCAACATAGAAACCCTCCTGAGTTTTAGAGTTTTAGAGTTTTCATCCTGCCTGTCCTGCCCTGTAGCTTTCCGACACAAGATGGCAATCATCTAGTTTTACCTGATTTTCCAGCCTTCTGGCTTGTCCTGTGGAATTCAGACAGGCCAAATACCTGCCATCATCAATTTCTTGAAAAAATCTCTCTCTCCTCTCTCTCTCTTTCTTTCTATGTGTGTGTGTGTGTCCGTGTGTGTGTTTAGGCTTGTATATTGAAGCTACTTCCTACCTAAGGAGGCTGTTTATTACTAAATTTCCCCAGGCACACACTCCTACTTCACAGCAGCACCATTTCACATGTTGTACCTCATAACCTTATAATCTCAGGCCCATGAATATTTAAAACACATTTTGTATCCCCGTTCCAATTATGTCAATTCTGTGGACATTCTTACTTCATTTCTGCTTCTATTGTTGCTCTTTCACACCCATGTGTGCAATTCAGACATCTAAATGTTTGATGCTTTTGGCTTGTCACATGTTTTGTCAAAAGTTATGGAAGTGAAAGAAATGTCAAAGAAGTCAGTATCTTGAACTTGTTAACTGAGTATGTTATGGCTCCCTCAGCTTTGCTCATTGATGAATCATTTCGCATCTGGCTACCTAAGATAAATTACTCAACCAAACGGAGCCCAGCCCTGTATCACTTACACATCATCATCACACTAAGTGAAAAGCTGTAAGACTATGAAAGCCATCGGATTTAAAAATATTATGTAAACCACATATTCAATACCCGGAGTGAAAATATCGCATGTGAACAAGTACGATGATTGTAGCGGCACAAACCTCTAAAACTGATCTATTTCAACATCTGCTGAAATATTTTGGTTATTTTGATACTTGACCCCAGATGTATGCAAGTAACTGTTTTACCTCCTCAAATTCTTGTCCTCTTTCCAATCTAATCAAACCCATCTACTTTCAGGCCTCCTGGTTTCATCTTGCTATTTTTGCTGAGGCACATGATGTTCTGTGGCATTGCCCTTAGCATTTGTATCCCACTCTTTAAGGTGCACTAGCAATATACCAGTACTTCGGCACCGTATTTAGGGGAGTTCCTCCACAGGTGCCATTGTCCTATCTACTCTGGGGTCTTGAGCCACTTCACACTTTTCTTAACTGTTCCCTTGTACTCTCAAATCCCCACACTTTATCTATCAATCCATCTATCTATCTGTCATCTATCATCTATTACCTACCTTCTATCATCTAGCTCCCCTAGTTTCTTCTCAAAGACTCACCTGTTCTCCCTGCTCCTCCTCTCTCCTAATCTGCCTAAAAGGCCTATCATGTCATCTGGGAGTTTGATAGTTTAAACTAACATCATGTCTTCTCCTAGCTCTAAAATCTTTTTCAGAATTTCTCCTATTCTTTAGAGCTTAAACTTTCCAACTCCAGACTATAAAAGTGATCTTTTCTATATGATCAGTTGCATTCCCCTGTTCCTGAGGAATAAATGAAGGAAGCTCTAGTTGTTGAATCGAGTTTTTAAAAAATCAGGAGTAATAGGAAATTGAGTGTAAGATAGAATTGGTTAATATTTCAAAAATAGAATCTCAACCACACATAATTACATTGCTATTATTCCACTCAACATTTTCAAGTTTAGTGTGATAATCATCAGAAATACCATGAAGGAGGAAAAAGTCCTCGTGAATAGATCTTAAATTTATTATTAATGTTTATATCTAAAATCACTACTTTTGTTGAGTCTTAAAAATATTCTCAGACTCTTTTTTCAAAATGTGTGATTGAGGAGATTTCTATGACACCATTTACTACCACTTGTCCAGTTATGTAGAAATTCTCTTTATTATGTTAATTTTAATTCAGTTCTAAATATTTTATATAAAATTCCAATAACCTATCTATGCAAGATACATTCTGAGACTCATAGTGAAGATGCTAATCTGGGAATTTATCAGTCTGGAATATCCTGAGCCTGCAATGATCATGGAACTTTTCAGTTTTAGAACACTGATTGATATTCTCAACAATTTAGATGAATTAGGTTCCTCCTTCTTTCCTTCTTTTCCTCCTTCCTTCATTCCTTTCTTCTTTTCTTCTTGTCTCCTTTTTCTCTCTCCCTTTCTTTCTGTCTTCCCTCCTTCTTCCTACTCTCCTTCTTCTTCTCCTTGTTTTGATTTTTAGAAATTTGTTTTTCTAAAAGTGAGTAAGAAGGATTAGAGACAGGTAAAGCTTATATACATAATTCTGTCATTTTTGCTCATTATTTTATATAATACATTTAAATTACTTAAAGAATTGGCCCTTTATGGAAGATATAATCAAAATAGAAATATAATAATGGTACAAATTATAATAAAACTTACCCTCATTTTCTTATTTGTACCAAACATGCTCTTTAATTCCCAGGCTTTCTGAAGAAGACTGTATTTGTAATGCTCATCTAAAAATTGTAAACATAAAAACTCCCTAAAACATTATCAAATGTTGCCTAAAATAATCTGACTTCATGTATGAAAGCAAACTAGAAACATGTAAAGAAAAAGAATTGCTTCAGAGAGTGCTCCAGGGAGCTATTATATTAACAGATCCTGTTCTGTGCAGGTGGTGATATCAATCCTCTCACCTTGAGGATTTATCAAATAATCATAGCTTGAATCCTTAGTGTTAGCAGATAGCCCAGCAATAGAAATAACAAAAGAAAACACTACCTAAGAGAGGAGGCATTTTCACCTGATTCATGAATTTCAAAAACATTAGTTTTCTTGTGTTCATTAAGTGTTCTAAAAAAAATTGCTTTTTATGTAAAGGCAAAGAAGGGTTGTGCAAATGAAAAAAAAAATGGACATATTCCCAGAAGTATTCTCAGTATGAGAATCCTCTAATGCCTTCTCTATATTTCCCATTTTTATATATCTTGGGTCATAAAATATTCTTAATTATATTAACTCTATAATGTATATAGTCATATATATACATATATATAATTATCATTAGTGATAAACAGAAGTTTCATCATTGAGAAATTAACATTTTACCCCATTTATTGTTGTAGTTGATACTGCCTTGAGTAGTTAACATCTTTTATAATTTTTTTTATATAATGCAAGACTGCTGGTATAGATAGTTGAATAGTATATAATGCAGTTGGTTTGCTCCATCTGGCAAAGAAGAAAAGAAAGCTTTGGATATCACATTGACACATATCCTTGAAAATTTATAATGACAAGTAAAGTATGAGAACCAATATTCACATTGAAAAGTCTGATCCACACATATTTCCACAAAAATTTATGGATTAAGAAGTTGAAAAATTGGTATCACAATTTAGTTGAAAAGTTCACATAAAAATCATTTCTTAGAGCATGAGCCAATCACTTCTTTGTGCATTCCAACTTTATCCATATTCTTCCAAAACAAGGTTTTACTGTCCCAGAGAGAAGAATGTAACCAAAGTCAGACTTACTTGGCTTTTGTAATCCTCATACACTAAAAACATATCTGTTGATTATTATCTTCATAATGCCTATGTTTCCAGAAGCACTCAAACAGTGAAACAGCCTCAAAATTATACCTTCTTATGCTGTTTCATGGAGAGACACTGTTATCAGCAGATCTTACTTAAAAATAGTTTTTTTCTCTATTTGCATTGGATATCTTTGCTTTGGGGGATTTCTTTTTGCCATTTCAAACAACAAACAATAAAATCCACCTCCATTTGGGAACTCTCAAATGTTTTCTCGTTTATACATATTTCCTTTTGTAAATTTTATTTCATCCATTAGCTTTTTATTAAAAGACTGATTCACCATTTTAAGCAATGTACTTGACATTTCCAAACGACTTGGCCTATAATAACATTATAAAATAACATAATATTTAAAAGGAGTAAATTTGGAATAAAACAAATTCATTTTGGTCCAGTTACGGAACCTCCCTGAGACAGTTTGCTGCTTTACACACTCGTGTAGGGAATAGCTCTGCCTCACAGAATTACTATAAGAGTTAAATCACATGACAAAGGAAAAGTGCTTACCAGAATGCTTTGATATAAAAAAGTTAAACTACTTTTATCATTTACTATAAATAGCAATATCTCATAAATTTTATGTGAGAGGAATGGCTCCGATAGCACCTTTGGCTTTCTACATATTTCAGATCTAAAAATATATCACCTGAACAATGAACCTCAACTGTAGACACATTTAAATCTATAGCATAAAATAACTTTTTTCTAACCGGTGTAACATACTATATTTATTTTGAATGTTCCTTAATGAGTTTTCATTTTGGATGACTTTAAAAAGAATATCTTTACAAAACTTTGGTTTGTCCAACTCCAGACTTGATATGAATGCGTAAATGTGATGCTCTTTTGAGTTCAGGAGGTTAATGCCTTCTTCTTCTTCTTTTTTTTTTTTAAAAGCTAAACTAATCCAGTGTCTCAAGGTCAGAGGTTTATATCGAAAATTTCAGAGAGCTGTTGAGTGACTTTTTCAACTTATATCACCACAAGATGTGCTCTAAGGTAAACTGAATTATTTGTTCAGTGTCATTCCCTCTCATTCTGGCCATGCTTTCTTGAGGATCACAGACAAGTCGTTACCTAGTTGAGAAAAAATTCCATACAGTATTTCCTTTGTATTCCAACCTGCTTCCCCACCATGATATGGGCAATTTTTGTATATCAGGTAAAATAACCATTTACACATATGAACATACTCTTATTTTTGAGCATTTTCAAGCTGTTTAGTATGGAGATTTAATTGTGATGTTTGAGAATTTTCTTTAATAATGTTTACTTATATTTATTGCAATGTAAACATGATATGACTTTTATTATGTATTAAAGAGGCACTTCCTTCCTTCTTTCCTTTTTTTCTTGACTTTTGCATTTATTTTATTTTTGCATTAATTGTACTATTTCTTATAAAACTAATACCAATCAAGGTTATGTAACCATTCAATTTTTTCTTTATAATAGTGGGTGGCCATCATACCATATTTTATATCACTGTTTGTTTGTTTTGATAATAGTTTATTAAATATTACAGAAACAAATATAAAATATTAGCTTCCAGGTTAAAGAAGGGAAAAAATGGTCCATTTAGTAGAAAATTATTTTTCTAAGCCCTTCTTACATACTATTTATAAATCACTTCCTCTGCAATGCTACTTAGCTTTCCCCAAAAGCCTTACACCCATTTGAGGCATAATTAATACTCACCTGGTGCCATGAACCCGCACAGCCCATCCTTCTTGTCCCTTCCTGAAAGCTGAAGTGACACATACGCTAGAGATTTTCCAGATCCTTTTTAAATCAACTGCAGCAATTGTTTCCTTGAGAAAATTTACAATCTGGAGATGCTTTGCCCTGCTTTTACTTTCTCCCAAGAGAAAGCAGACAGCAGCTCAAGAAGCTGTGAGGCCACTAAATGTGCTTCTATGTCCCCAGGCTAATAATAAATTCTAAGGATCTGGAGAAATTAAGCCTGCTTTGCAAATCATTGTGTTTATCTTTCCCAATATACCATCACTTGTTTCTAATAACAATAAACTTTTCTCCAAATGGGGAAGCTCTCTGGGTCTATGAGTGAGGTAAATGTACATAGCGTTATTAGGAAGTTAGTTACATTTGAAATAGCTAATACTCTTTCCATATCTGTGAAAGATGCAAATTCCTATTTTGTCCTCTATACATCCAGTACAATTTCTGCTTATTCCAGTTATCCCTTTAAGTTTTTAAATTATATTTTCTTGCTTTGGGGGTAGAAGAATTATGCAGATAAATACCTTGTGTAACAAAATGTTAATTTTGTTGTAGCTATAAGCTGGATAATTTTGGTCATGAAAAG
>RCUC01103083.1:0-12712 GCA_003697995.1 Taxidea taxus jeffersonii
GCAGCTCTTAGAAATGTCCTTTAACTGCCTGGAGGATGTGGAGAGCACCATTCCAGTCAGCCCTTTGCACTTAGCTGTGAGTCCACAGTCCTTTCCCCCTGCCTTCCTTGTCCCTCCCTGCCCCAGACCCACACACAGGCATGAGCACTTGGGAATCTGTCCTAGCTTCTGCCTTCTTGTGGGGATGTGGCAAGCAGGCAGTGGTCTGGGGAGGGCTGGGCATGGTGCAAATTGAGAGTCTGAGGGGCCCGAGAAGCTCGTGGCGGGGGACTGCTGCCTGGAGTTTCCCCATGGGACCCAAGAGCAGAGTGGGGGCAGTGTCCCCATCTATATCCATCAGTTATCTGCCCACCCCACCCTGCCCCGCCCAGGCCTACAACGGTCACTGTGAAGCCCTGAAGACACTGGCCGAGACGCTGGTGAATTTGGATGTAAGGGACCACAAGGGCCGGACCGCGCTCTTCCTGGCCACCGAGCGGGGCTCCACTGAGTGTGTGGAGGTGCTTACAGCCCACGGCGCCTCCGCACTCGTCAGGGAGCGCAGACGCAAGTGGACGCCCCTGCACGCTGCTGGTGAGGATGCTCTTCAGGCACTTCCCTCCCCTTGCCACCCTGGGTGTGGAGACGGGTCCCAGACCCTTCCTGAAGGTGCTTAGGCTTGGGAGTGGAGCAGGGCGAAGAGAATGGAAACTTCAAGTTCTGATTCGTGGCTCCCTGTCCCCTATTACTTTGGCCTGCCTCCCCAGGTCTTCCCTTAATCTCCACCCTTGAGTCCTTTCTGCTCAACCTGGCTGCCTCCTTCCCCTTGACCGTGCCTTGACCCAGACCCTTTTCTCCTAGCTGCCTCTGGCCACACTGACTCCCTGCACTTGCTGATTGACAGTGGGGAACGAGCTGACATCACAGATGTCATGGATGCCTATGGACAGTGAGTGTGGGCCGGGGGCAGGGTGCAGATTTTCCTGTCCCTGCAGGCCCTCACCTTTCTCCTGCCCCCTCTGTAGAACCCCACTGATGCTGGCCATCATGAATGGCCACGTGGATTGTGTCCATCTGCTGCTAGAGAAAGGATCCACGGCTGATGCTGCTGACCTCCGGGGCCGCACTGCCCTCCACCGTGGGGTGAGTGACCTCCTGGGTGGGGCTGCTCACAGACAGGCCTGGACTTGGGAGCACAGGACCCATCAGCAGTAGGACAGCAGACTGTCTAGCAGGTGGGCCAGTATTTTGTGCCCAGGGTCTTATCGGGCCTTACTGTGTTTGCTCCAGGAGGAGTACCTGACATCTGTAATGGGTCTCCCCGATTCCCTTGCTTTGTCATCTCATACAACCACATGCTTGCTACCCAATCCCTGCCCCAGGAACCCCAGCCCTGGTCCTGGCCCCCTGGCTAATGATGCCACCATCTCAGGCCTTCTCCACCATTAGCTGGCCTAAAGCTGTCTCCTCCTCAACCCAGGGGTTGCATCAATCCCTTCGTCCTCCAACACTGCCATTTGTCCCCTACTCCAGAGTGCCAGAATTAACTCTTGCCGTTCTGCTTGTCTGTTGGCATAGAGAGGAGGGAGGCAGGAGATGCTGACACCTAACATTTAGAGCTGGCGCAAAGACAATGATGGGCGCTCTGGAAGTGGTTCTCATTCTGGGGCGAGCTCTGGCGACCGGCCGTGAGGCAGGAAGTGGCCCTGTGCCCTCCCTCACACCATTACGTCGCCCACAGGCAGTGACCGGCTGTGAGGACTGCCTGGCCGCCCTGCTGGACCACGATGCGTTTGTGCTGTGCCGAGACTTCAAGGGCCGCACCCCTATTCATCTGGCCTCAGCCTGCGGCCACACTGCTGTGCTGCGGACACTGCTGCAGGCTGCCCTTTCCACAGACCCCCTGGATGCTGGCGTGGATTACAGTGGATACTCACCCATGCACTGGGCCTCCTACACTGGTGCGGGCCAGTGGCCTTGGCGGGTGCGGGAGTTGGGGTGCAGCGTGGGGGAGGGCAGAGCAGAACAGAGACCGAGGCCCTGTGGAGTTGGGGGAGGGACCCAGGTTAAGCTGGATCTGGAAGTGGGGTGTCCCAAGATGGCTTCGGACAGAGGTGGTCTTCGTCCCTCTCCACCCTCCGCTGCTCTTCCTTTCCCTTGCTTAGGACATGAAGATTGTCTGGAGTTGTTACTTGAACACAGCCCGTTTTCATACCTGGAGGGAAACCCCTTCACTCCTTTGCACTGTGCAGTGTAAGTCCTTTCTTGCACCTCCACCCTGCTCAGGGGTCTGGGACCAGGGCTTAGGACAAGCATTTCATTTTCATTGTCCTTCCTGCTGACCCTTCTTCCTTCCCCAGAATTAATAACCAGGACAGCACCACAGAGATGCTGCTGGGAGCTCTGGGTGCCAAGATTGTGAACAGCCGAGATGCCAAAGGACGGTGAGTGGTGGAAGGCTTAGAGAAAAGGCTCCGTTGCCTCTGGCCTCTTTCTGCTCAGGTGAACCAGCTTTCCCTTTCCTCTCTGCCCTGACACACACACACACACACACCCCCCCCCCGCCCCACAGGACCCCTCTTCACGCCGCTGCCTTCGCGGACAACATATCTGGGCTCCGGATGCTCCTGCAGCATCAAGCCGAGGTGAACGCCACTGACCACACCGGCCGCACCGCGCTCATGACGGCGGCCGAGAACGGCCAGACCGCTGCTGTGGGTGTGTAGGGGCCGTGTGTGGGAGGGGGAGCTCTCCTTGTGTTCCTGCAAGATGGGGCAGCCCTGCCTGTGGCATGGCTCAGGAAGCAGGAGGCATGTCTCTGGGTAGTTCATTCTCTGCGGATGGCATGCAGAGTGGATGCAGATGGGAGGGCCAGGAGCCCGGAGGGCTCCTGCTCTGGAGGGAAAGTGTTAGTCCTCTGCTCCCTTTCTCTTGCAGAATTTCTGCTGTATCGAGGGAAGGCAGACCTTACTGTGCTGGATGAGAACAAGAACACTGCCCTCCACTTGGCTTGTAGCAAGGTATGGCCTGGATCGGGGGTGGCGAGGGCTGTGTAAGGGGCAGAGCTTGACGAGGGGCGGGGGGGGGGGGCAGTGGGAGCGTCTGCCCAGCTGGAGGGCAGACTGGACTGGCCATCAGGATTGTCCAGCCTGCATAGCTCTTTGTCCTCCTGCTACCCAACTCCTGCACTGCAGCCTGCCTGCTTCTACTCCATCTCTGTTCCTCTCCCTCAGGGCCATGAGAAATGTGCCCTCATGATCCTGGCAGAAACCCAAGACCTTGGCCTTATCAATGCTACCAACAGTGCGCTGCAGATGTGAGTGCCTGGGGAAGGGGGCTCCTGGCTGGGGGAGACAGGTGGGTGAAGAAAGAGCCACCCGCCTTCCAGGGGCTCTCTGGAACTCCCAGTATTTGTTCAGCACTCGGTATACTGGATGAGGAAGGGCAGCATGGTACCCTACTGATTTCTTGCTCCTTTTTCCTTTCTTCCAAGGCCACTCCACATTGCTGCCCGGAACGGTCTAGCTTCTGTGGTGCAGGCCCTGCTGAGTCGTGGGGCCACAGTGCTGGCTGTGGATGAAGAAGGTGGGTGGGGTCCCAAGCCCCCCGCCTCTCCCAGGTTTGGGGTCCGGGGCACTCTTCAGGAGGTGACTTCTTAATCTTAACCTATAAACTGGGGTGTCTTTTCTACCCCCCGGGGAACTCTTCAGAGCAGGTACGCACTAGAGTCTCTGAGGGCAGTCTGACAGAACTAGGCGGACCCAGACTGTGCTCAGGAAGACCTCCCACACACCTCAGCCTCCCAGCCCTGTGTCTCCTGTGCTCTGCCTTTTACCCCCCACCTTGACAGTCTGCCTGTCAGCCCCCCTGGGCCCTTGTTGGCCTTGAATTCTGATGGTGCTGGGTGCTTACCTGCCTGGGCTCCCCTCCGCAGATGAGAGCAGGAGAGCTCAGGGCCTGGGGGAAGATGGGTGGGGCTCTGGGGCTGCAGGACCCCAGGCCTCAGTTCTCCTCCTCTGCCCTGCAGGTCACACCCCAGCACTGGCCTGCGCCCCCAACAAAGATGTGGCAGACTGCCTGGCCTTGATCCTCTCCACCATGAAGCCTTTCCCACCCAAGGACGCCGTCAGTCCTTTCAGCTTCAGCCTGCTCAAGAACTGCGGCATTGCAGCAGCCAAGACGGTGGGTGGCTGCGGCGCCCTGCCCCACGGGGCCTCCTGCCCCTACAGCCAGGAGAGGCACGGCGCCATTGGCTTAGACGGCTGCTACTCGGAGTAGCCCCCCTTCCGGTGTCCCTCCCCCTGCCGGTGGCTTGATATCTTATTCTATTTATTTAGAAAAAGTCTATACATTTAGGGCACTTTAAAGGAGAACACGACTGGGTGGGGGGGACAGAACGGGGGAAGAAGCACTGGGGAGCGCTGCTCACCCCTTTGCCACACCATCCTGGCCTGGCAGGGGTCTGGGACCAACAGGGAGCACCCCAGGCCCTTGGCACCCCCAGGGCAACCCCTTCTGCCAAGTGTCCCCAAATGATTGCTAAATGCCTGGCTACCCTCTCTTTTACCCCCTCTCTCAGTTTCCCCTTTCTGCTGCCAACTCCCCCTTCCCTTCCCTCTGTCTCTCCTCTCTGGGTCCCCCTGCCCCTATTGCCAGGCAGATCCCTCCTCCTCTTCCATACCCATCACTGCCTCCCTGCTCGGCTGGCCCCTCCACCCCCGCAGCAGTGAGAAGCCTTAATTTCTGGTACTGTGTGAGCACTCTGGGGGTGTCCCCCTCCCCCTTCAGGGGCAGCTAGTGGATGAGGGGGGAGGGTATTTAGCACTGGGGCCTGGAGCTTTTCCCCCACTTCTGTACCCTGTCACTCCTAAAGTTCAAATGCAAAACACTTGAAGCAGCAACTACTGTACCTGGGCCCCAATCCTGCACTCTCCCCTGGCTCCTCATATGCAAATCAAGGGCTGGCTCTGCCCCCACAGCCTGCTCCTCCCTGACTCCCTGCCTCGCTGGCCTGGCCCCCTAACCACGCACTTTAACCTTGCTTCTTTCTTTTCACTTCTTTTGGGAGGGCAGAGCCTGTGGCCATTCCCGCCCTGGCTCCCCCTCCCTTAACTTTGAGGCTTGTCATGAATTTTTAAGTAAGCATTTTATTCTTTAGGGAAAGAAACAAATTTAATTTCCTGCCCATTTCAAAACCATACCCTTAGTATGTCCTGTGTGTTTCAGGCATGTGTTTGCATGTGTGGGGAGGGAAGGACCATGTTCTTCCTCCTGTGCCCCCCAAACCCCATAGTTCCTCTGTGCCCCTACCTTCCGTTTTGTCCAAGAGTACCCACCGCCCCCAGTCACTCCTGATCTGAAGCCAAAGATGGTGGGAGGGGCAGGGCAGACTAGGGACTGTGGCGAATCCGGACTGGCTTCCCCTCCGGTGTGAGGATGAAGCTCTGATCTAGGGAGTGATAAATACCCGCTGAGGCTTGGTTCCTGCCCTCCTGGCCACGGAGAGAGATGGGATTGAGCGAGGGGCCGCACTGAGAAGATTCCCAGAAATTGCACCCCAAAAGCCAAACTGGGCTGGAGTGAGGAGGGGGCAGTTTTCTCTCTAAATGTAGCATTGAATTTGGCCCTGGTCCCTTCCAATGCCCTGTCCATCCATCTCCCAGCTAAGCCTCCTGGACAGTTGGACCCACTCCCACAGCCCAGTGTTCCCTTCCTCACACTCAATACCTCAGCCAGGGGCCAAGACACAGAACTTGAATAGAGGTCATGCCCCCTCCACTCCCACAGTGCACCCTTGCCCAGTTTGGCTGCCATCAGTATTGTCCCCTGAGAACTGGACAGGCTTCGTTTACACAGTACAGGGTCCCCCCCCAACCCCCGCCCTCTGGGGGATCCCTCAGTTTCCTTCCCCCACCCATGCTTGCTTTGTTTTCAGTTGTGTCCCCTGCAAGTCTTGCCGCCCTCGCCAAGGGGTGCTGAAGGGAGAGGGGGGCATCCCAGGGACCCCTTCCTCCCTAACAGATACCCTTAACCATACCTCATGCTGGTTCTCTGAAGCCTGGGGTGTTTGTCCAAGTCCTTATTCTTTTTGTCATGGTCTCTGTTCCCTTTCTCTGTGTCTTGCTTCCCCCAACCCTCAGTTCCTAAACCATTTCAAAGCTTCCAAATGACCATTATTGGTGAGAAGGATTGTGCAGCTTTTAGTTTTTAGTTTTGTTTTCAAAGCCAAAGGGCCTTGCGACGCCCCTCTTGCCCACCTCCCTTTCACACCCTGCCCTCCCCAATACGACAATCAATGTGACCTCTCTTAAGGGCTGCAGCCCCCCACCCCCAACCCTGCTGGTTCTGCAAAGCTTGCCCCTAACTTCAACTCTCTCTCCTCAAATCTTCCCATTCCACCCCCTCCCTCTCATTTTGGTGCTGGGAATTAGGTGATGGGGCGGGGGGTGGGGGTGGTCGGCAGGGGGTGGGCAGAGAGATGGGTCCTCCAGAGAAGACTCTCGGGGTATCAGTCGTGTTCTCCTTTATCAATGTTTGGCAACGACAGGAAGAATCTGAGTATTTGTCAGGAGACCCATTGTTTTGCTAGATGAGATTTCTGGCTGCTTCCTCTTCCACCGCTGTCCCTTCAGCACACCGTTGGCAGTGCTGGGGCAAGTCGTGGGGAGTCCCCTGCCCCTCGTGCGGCTGTGAGGAGGCGTGGAGGACAAGCAGCCCCCTCTCCTTATGCCAAAGGAAATCCCACACCCCACCCCGGGCTCCCCAGCCCCTAGTGTTTTTTGAAGTGTTTTGACCATTCTCATGGCCACTGCATATTTATTTTAATGTTAAGATTTTTTTTTAAACCTCTTTGACTTAAACGGGTGTGGAGAAGTAAAACAGGCAGAATGCCCCCCAATCTTAAGGGGGTAGGGTGGGGAGGAAACACCTCCTTCCCTTTGCCCTCCCTCTTCCCTCCCCCTCTCCCCACTGCAGCTCTAAAGCACTTGCTTCAAGTGATAAGCACTTTTGAGAAAAGGCCTATTTTAAGTGAGGACCCTGGGAGCAGCCCCAGGTCCCAGCAAAGGAGACAGAGCGAGGGCTACATAGGAGACAGGGAAACAGGCTTGTGAATCAGAGGGCGAGTTGAAAAGAGCCAGTTTTTAGTTTCTGATTTTTGGGGAGATGTTTCTGATTGGGCGGTGGCTTTGGTAGGGTTGTGTACTATCCTTCAGAAAAACAAATGGCACAAACTGTGGGTCCCAGGATGGGCCAACAGACCCGGGTCACTGCCACTGTCCAACTGAGACTGACGGGCCACCTCCCCCACCGTGGCCCCCTGAGCCATAGGACTGCTGAAAACCACTGAATGTACAGCCCAGGTTGGGGTGGGGAGCAGCCCCTGGGGGAGGGGGCTTCTCCTTCTGTTTGGTGCTGTGGGGGGTGGGAGAGATGAGACTGAGGGACTGCCACCCCACTTAGACATGTGTTCCTTGGGGTGGAGGGGCTGAGGAGGGCCTACCTCCCTCTCCAACCCCAGCATGGCCCCTCTTCCTTCCTCATCCCTATCCGTTTTGACTGTAAGTCCAGCTCACCTTTGCCTTCAATATGTAACCAAAGGAAAACTCAATACTGTTTCCACCGCTGTCTGCCCACCCGAGCACCTTCTTACTCCCCGAACCTAGAAGGGGAGGAGAGGCTGGGGGCAGGGTGGGGGGCGTGGGGCCAGAGTGAATGGTTCTGAAGCTGTATCCCCGAAGCCTCCACTGGGGTCTTGGAAGGGGCCCTGGGAGCTGAGGGCGGGGCCTGGCTGGAGGAGCTGGGAGCAGGCTGGCTCTATCTCTGTGCATGGGAGTGTTTCTTCGTCTGAATAACTCCAGTGAATGCACTCCAGCAGGGAGGCCCCTTCCTCCTTCCCTCTCCGCCATTCCTCCCCTTCTCCCCACACCCTGTGTTCATCCCCACCTCCCTTCCCACCGCAAAGGAAAATAGCCTTACAGACCCTAGCCCAGAAGCCCTCCTCCTGGGGCAAACCAGTATAAGGGCCCCATCCCGCCTAGTTTGAACCCTACCTTTTAAGAAGGAGGGATAAGGAGCAAAGCAGCCCCTTCCCCTCTATTGTGGTGGCTCCAGCCCTCCGTGGCCTTGACCCAGGTCCGGCAAGGGCGGAGGCAAGGAATCTTTGAGGACCAAGCCCAGTGGTCTGGGAAGAGGGAGGTGGAGAGGGAAGGGCCTGACTTGGGGACTCCCTCCTCCTGACCCAACCCTAGAGAAGCGACCAAATCCCAGAGATGGGAGGAAGCTGGGGTGGGGAGGGTCTGTTCTATGAATTACTTGAAGGTACTGACTCCGAGGCTGCTGTTGCCCACTTAGGTGTGAGGGGGACACTGTCACTGCATTTGGGAGGGCAGAGGGTGGCGGGTGACGAGAGCATCTGCCCTTGGCCCTCACTCGTTCCTGCTAGGCCCTTTCCCTGGGGAGCCTGGCTTTGCCCCCCAGGGAAGACAGGGAGAGCCTTCCCCTCCCATCTCCATCCCTCGCTCTGGGCACCCTCTCCAATTGCACTAAAGTAGCTGTTGTGCCAGTCTTATCCCCACACCAGGGTGGGGTCTCTGCTTCCAGTCCTTTCTCCCCCGACTGCCTCTGCTCCTGTCCCGGACAATCTCCTTGTTCCCCTGTATTCCTGGATAGCTCAGCTTTGTATGTGTGTGTTTCGGGGGGTGGGGGTGGGTTCCGGCTGGAGTGGGTTTGGTAGGGGTTTGGGAAGGGCTAGGGGCAAGACGGAGGACAGAGTCTCCTACCCCCTTCCTCAACTCCAAGCCACAGAAGCCTGGGAGGGAGGGTGCCTACTCTCCCTGCCATGTGTCTTGCAGATGTGCCAAAATGGGGGTGGGGGGGAGGGGAGGGGAGGGGAGGGTGCCTGGCAGAGCGGCCCCCAGGGTGGCTCTCTCAAAGCAATACAGTTCCTCCGGCCTGGGGGACAGCAAGACAGGGGAGAGGGTTGGGTTGGGGACCTGGGGGTTCCCTGTGTACAGCTGTGTATATTCAGGGGTATTCTCTGTCTGGTACCCGCCGTGGGCGTCTCTGTGTGTGTGAACCCCCCTCCCCTGTGCCCTGCATGACCTGTGATGCTGCAGACACCACCATCCTGTGTGCAGGGGTGTGTTGGGGGCACCGAGGGGCATGTTCCATGTCCTATCACCCCCTCCACCTCATGACCCATGTACTCGGTTGTAGGAAGTAAAGAGAACTGAGCACAATTCACTGGATTCTAGTTGAATCTTTCATTAAGCAATTTTCCCGTTCCCGCCCTTGTACCCTGTCCCACATCCGCCTGTGGTGCTAGTGTTGGGGTCGGGGGTGTTTAATGCTGGTGGGCAGCAATAAAGGGCAGGTCTGCCCAGATGCCTGTATCCCCAGGGTGCTGAGGGCAGCAGGAAAAAGTGGGGACCTTGCGGTGCATTTGCCCCCACCCCTCCCCCTCCCCCCTGGGCTAAAGCACAATGCTCTCCCTGCAGATGGAAGCACCCTGTCCCCTCCAGGCCCTGCTCCTGTCCTCTCGCCCCACCCCCACCTGCTTTGAGCCCTCCTCCCACCACACCCTGGTTTTCTATGCTGTTTTGGTGCAAGTACAACTGTCGTAGTCATGGCTTTGGGATGGGTTCTGTTTATTAAAATCCTGTTGCTCCTACTGGCCCTGTGTCCCGCCTCCATTCCTGTGGTTGGGGGGAAGGAAGGGCAACCTTTCCACTGGTCCCCATCAGCCATCAGAGACCAGGGGCCTCAGCTGCTCCTCCAGCAGGGCTATGGTGACCATGAGGCTGCCCCCCAGCAGCAGCCCCAGCCCCTGCAGTAGCACATGGAGCGTAGGGAGGGGCTCGGGAGGACGAAGCAGGGCTGGTAGCTGAAAGAAAGGAAGAACGTCAGGATCCTGGCTCGGCCTCTGCCCCTGAAGCAGGAGAGGGAGGTGTCGGAAAGTACCGGCAGGCCCTTGTTTCTCAGGCTCCACCGGACCTGGGATCCAGCACCCTTCCAGGTGGCTGAGGGGAGGGGGGTAGGGGACGGTGGAGGGACCAGGGACCGGCACCTCCCTTCCCGCCAAACCCACCTCCCCGCTGCCTTTGCTTTTCTCTGCACTGCCCCACACCTCTCACCATGTCCACAAGGGCCACATAGAGGAAGACCCCAGCAGTGACCCCAAACACCCACGGAGTGAGGGGGACAGGGCCCAAACTGAGCCCCACCCCCAGGGCTGCACCCCCTAGTCCCAGAGCTCCAGACACCAGGCTCAGCAGCAGCAGCCTCCGGAAGGACAGGCCTGCCTGGAGCAGCATTGCAAAGTCACCTGTAGGGAAGGGGGTGGTACGGGAATAAGCAGGGCTGCCCCTCAGCCTCATCACCTGCCAGCCTCCCAGCTTCGCCCTCTTGGAGGCCTCTCTCTCTCTCTCTCTCTCTTTTTTTTTTTTTTAATTTTTTATTTACTTATTTGACAGAGCAAGGAAAGAGAGATCACAAGTAGGCAGAGAGGCAGGCAGAGAGATGGGGACGCAAGCTCCCTGCTGAGCAGAGAGCCTGATGTGGGGCTCGATCCCAGGACCCTGAGATCATGACCTGAGCCAAAGGCAGAGGCTTAACCCACTGAGCCACCCAGGCGCCCCTCGGAGGCCTCTCCTTTCTGGAGTCCACCCCACCCCACCCCACTGCCATTCCTACCCAGTTCATGGGGGAGCTCGTGGCAGAAGACGGCCAGGGTGGTGCTGAGGCCACTGGAGAAGCCGTCAGAGAAGGCAGCACCTGGGATTGGCAGGGTTGGAGGTCATTAGTCTAGGGAACAGCACAGCTGCCCGGCCTCCTCTCCCCTACTTCCTGGGTGTCCTCTCCTGGGCTCTGCCTCCCTCCTTCCCCTCCCCTCGCACCTATGGCCAGCCCATCAGTGAGGTTGTGCAGACCATCTCCCAGGAGGACCATCCATGTGATGTGGGCACCACCACCACCCTGGTGCCCATGACTGTGGCCTTGGTGCCCAGCAGGGGCTGGTGCTGGTGGGGGCTGGCTCGCTTGCTCACCGTGGCCCTGAGCTTCTGGCTCTGTAGGAAGGACGAGGACAGTGCTAGTGGCTACAGGTGAGAGCCGGGAGCCTGCTCTTCATTTTCTCTGCTTACCTGGAACTGCCTGTAGGGGCTGAAGGGCCATCCCACTGCCATCCTCCAGGTCCAGGGTCGGTACCCTGAGATCCTTTCTTTTTCTCCTGCAGCATCTCTGAAATGGGAGGGTATCCCTCCTGGTGGGGGAGGCAGCAGAGCCAGGGGCTAAGGAGAGGCCAGGCTGCTCACTGGGAAAAGGATACCTGGGCTCACCTCTAGCACTTGGGTGTGTTTTTTTTGGCCTCTCCACTCTCTCTCGGGGTTGGCACTTCCCTGTTTCTTGTTGACTTTAACTTGGGAGAGGAGGGGCCCTTTGGCCAGAAATCCTGGGTCTGTGCTGAGGGGCCCCAACCCACCCTGTTAGATGTCAGGTCCTGCACCCTCAGGCAAACGTCAGAGCGCCAGGAGCACCCTTGGCACCTCACCAGGCTGGTGTTGGCCAGAATTCTGGGTTTGGTGGAAGGAGAAGAAAAGAATATCACTCACTGGCCTGAGCCCTCGACGCCGCAAAAGCCCTAGCATGTTTTCCAGCACAAAGAGCAGGAAGAGACCTCCAAGTACTGACAGTCCCGGTCCCAGGTCCTCCTCCGGTCGTCCGCTAGGTCCAGCATGCTGTCCTCCTTGTGCCTGCCAGAGAAGGGGGTCAGGGCAGACCCCAGAAGCCCGTGCACCTACAACATCCCCCTCCTGTGAGGGAGGTGGCAAGCCTTCATTCACTTTCTTTGACAGAGATCACAAGTAGGCAGAGAGGCAGGCAGAGAGAGTGGAGAGCCCAATGTGGGGCTCGATCCCAGGACCCTGGAATCATGACCTGAGCCGAAGGCAAAGGCTTAACCCACTGAGCCACCCAGGCGCCCCCTTCATTCACTTTCTATCAGAAGGCAGCTGTGGGCTGCAGCCTGGGGCTGGGGAGTGGAGCGTGGGAGCTGACAGAAAGGGGGAGGGAAGCCCTTGGGTACCCTGAGGGGGCTTCACGTACATGTGGCAGCAGGTGGAGCAATGCATCCCCACAAAGTGTGCCCACGGCCAAGGCCCCCAGGAAGCCTAGCAGGGGCCGCAACAGTCGTGGTCCCAGGAGCCGCAGCAGGAGCAGGGAGAGGGGGGCAGGGAGGCTGAGCAGCAGGACTGCCAGGGCGCTGTGAACCAGGGCTGGGGAGAATCAGGGACTGAAGTTAGTCTAGGGGTGGAGGGAGGGCCTTGGAAGCAAGGTGGGGCAGGGATACCCTGCAAGGGGAGGCAGCACCCCCAGTGAACCCCCTTGCTTGGCTATGGGCCCACTCTGTGCCAGGATTCAAGGAGCCTTGCCACCCACTCTCACCCACTGACCAGACAGAAGATCCCCTGGGGGAGTTGGGGTTGGGGCCTGGATGCAGACACGACTGTCGATCTGATAAAGCAGGGCTGGACACAGCAGAGCAAACTGATGAGGGGTCAGAGGAGCAGCGGGGCTCAGGCCAAAATTGACCAGCAGCTGGGAGCCATTCAGACACTAGGGGAGTTGAGTTGGAGGTCATACATTGGGGCACCACTGAGAACGGTGACTCAGATCTTTAATGTCTGTCCTTCCATTGCATGGACTCCTGGGTCTCTCCAGGGTCCCCTTTGCTCAC
>RCUC01103086.1:0-11150 GCA_003697995.1 Taxidea taxus jeffersonii
TATTTCTCTGTTTGTGTACAAATGGTATTCTGGAATTTGGAAAACAGTTTTAATACTTCAGTGTGTGTATTTGTAAGGGAGAATGTTTGGAAAACTCCCTTAATTGTTTTCTGAAAATTATTCATAAAAACAAAAGCCAACCTACCTTTTATAGTTAATTTGCAGCTAGAGGACACAGATCCGGCTGAATTTGTTACTGTGCAAGTATAAAGCCCACTGTCAGACGTATCAGTCTTATGAACTTCTAAGAAAAAAACTCCTTTGTCTTCAGAGAGTTTGTATTTACTTCCTTGTGTAACAGCCTATAGAATGCAAGTGATTTGAGTTTTAAAAAGTTAAGTGTAAACATTTTTTGGGAGGAAGGAAGCGGTTGGATTTTTAGGAGATAAAATTGAGAGACATTTAAGAACAGTTTACCTTTCCATCCTTTGTCCAGATGACAGTGGGCCGGGGTTCTCCAGTAGCTTTAACTGCAAACTTAGCCACGCTGTCTGAAGAAGCAGTTGTATCCTGCAGCCCAGTAACGATGGCTGGTTTTGAGGAAATTGGTTCAGGTACTTTTGATTCGGTTTTCTTGGTTTCTGTTGACTCAGCAGTTTTCTGAGCTGCTTTCTTAGTTTCTGATATCCTTGACACCTGCTCATGGATACTCTTAAAGGCTTGTCCCATAAAGTGGAAGTTCGTTTTAGAAGTTCCACCTTCGCTAGATATCTCACAAATGTATTCTCCACTATCAGATTCCGTGAGGTTATGGATTTTGAGCTCATAGGTACCATCTGCTGAATAATGAAACTGAAAATGCCCATCTTCCTTTAGTTTCTTGCCATCTTTATACCAGGTCACCTCTTTTGCACATAATACACTACTTTCGACTGCGCAGGTCAGTTTCACAGTATCTTTAGAAGCTTCTGCTTTCAGAGACTGAGTTATCTTGGGTGGGACAGAGACCGGTAGCTGCTGAACCTTCTCTGTGGGTGTGGGTTTTGTCTCTGTGGGTGAGACGGCTTTTGGGTGAGAAGTGACTGGTTCTGGGGATTTGACTCGTTTTGGAGACTTAGCGGCTTCTGGAGATTTCACTTGAGGCTCCGGAGATTTGACTTTTGGTGGTGAGGTCACAGCCTTTTCAGTAACCCTGGCCTTTTGAATGGTCAGAGTGAACTGAGCTTCTTGCCTCCCTTCACTGTTTTCTACCACCACGCTGTAGTTGCCCTCATCGGAGGCCTGAACCGAAGAGATCTCAAAGGTAGATTTGTACTTTGTGGTGGTCACTTGGTGGCGAGCAGAAGAACTTATCACTTGGCCGCCACGCAGCCAGATCACAGTGGGTACCGGCTCGCCATCAGTATCACAAGAAAACCTCGCAGACTCGCCTTCATACACAGTGATGGACCTTGGCTTCGTCAGAATTCTTGCTCCCACCAAAGTCGTCTTGATCTTTCTGTGTGTGGTTTTTCCTTCCAGCGACTTTTGTTCCATGGCTGCGCTTCGCATTTCCGTGGATGCGTGGTGTTCATATGCCAAGAGACTTTCCCTTGTCTCGGTCATCTGCGACTTCATCTCCCTGACCGAGGAAGACGCTTCCATCTCAGATGTTTTCTTGAACGATGAAACCGCGTATTCCTCTGATCTTGTCAGCTCAGGGAAAACAGATGCGGGGACTTGTTCGTCTCTGCGCTGGGAAGCGTAGGTGGTGTAATCCCCGCCTGTTACATCCAAGGTCGCGTAGTCTGAGGCCTCACCTTTGTAGTTGGTGCACACGGCGCGGTATGTTCCGCTGTCTTCAGCTTGACAGTCCAGAATTTCTAGGGTCAGTACCCCACTCATGTTGGTGTAACGAATCTTACTGCTTTCCTGGAGTTCGACACCATTGTGGTACCATTTAACCTCAGCGGTTGGCTTAGACTGAACATTTAAGATAAAACAGGTATTTTGGCCACATGGTACCCTGTGGGAGCGCATTCTCAGTGTGATTCGAGGGGCATGGTCCAGCGTAAAAGGCTGCTGACTCAAAACTTCATACATCCTTTCTGATGTCTTCTGAGTCTTTAAAGCAGCTTTCATGGACTCATACCGGGAAAAGATATCAAATCTTGCAGACCTCTCAAATCTCGAGAGTGATCTCTCACTAGACACAGGGCTGGGGGAACGTGGGCGAGTTCTCTCTGGAGTAGGGGATCTTCTTTCTGTGTCATCTTCATATTCCTCCTCTGGTGGTCGATGTGGCCGGATGAGCTCAGACACTGGCCTCATTAACTCGATATAGGTTGGAGACAGGGAACGCCGCCGCCTCAGTAGCCTAGACACTGAGGAGGAGGAGGCCTCTCTATGAGCATGTTTTGAGGAAGCCTCTCTCTGAGCGTGTTTAGAGATTTCATATTCTTCTTCGATTTCTGTTATTTCTGTCACTTCTCTCTGTCGCCTTGATTTCTTTCTAGACTTTTCCTCCTTCGACATGTGGTCCAGCTCACTTCTGTATTCTGAGAGGCGCTGGGTGGTGGTAACTGGGCGGAGCAACTCTTCATCCTCTTTCTCAGCCATGATCCTCTGCCGTTGTTTCGGCTGCCTGTAGGAGGCTCTGGCGTGCCGTTCCCGCAGTTCCGCATAACTCGTGCTAGTCTCAGCCCTTGTGGGGATGTGATAGGTTGAATATCTGTAGTCTTTTCTTGTTTCCTCCACCTTGACATGAGCTTGTGGTGACGTGTAACGCAGACTAGAAAGCTCAAAACGTGGAGGGCTTCGGCTTGGCGGTGAAGCTGAGAAACCCAATTCAAGCTCTTCTTCAAGACGCAGCCTCTCTTCCTCTGTTCTCTTCATTGCCAAGTAGTCGTCAATGGGAAGGAGTAATTCTTCATCTGATATGTCACCAAGAGAACGTCTTCTAGGTCTGTAATAAAAGTCATAATCAGGAGAAGGTGTGCGGCGGCGGGCTGGTCTCACCATTTCAAGATCATCTTGGGAGAGTTTGGGGATACGCCATTTAGGTCTGTATTGATCTGTAATACGCGGAAGAGGCATCACGTAGAACTGTTCCCATCTTGAAAGGCGGATGCGCTTGGGTCTTTTCTGTACAACTCTGTCGATTTTCCCAGGCATTTCAAATTGATCACGTATCTTTTTGTACCATTTCATGTCGGACATAGGCACAAATTGCTTGATGCGTTGGTCTTCCTCTATGGTAGTCTGTTTGTACTTGCGTGGTTCTGGTACCTCATAAGGCATACGGAGTTTTCTCTCTTCCTTCTTTTCTTCCGTCTCAAGTCGGAATTCCCCTTTTACAGTCTTGGTGCTTACAGCTGGTTTGTAAAGGATGGCAGCTTCTCTCAGAGCCTCTTGGGCTACCTGTGTCAGTGGCACCGTTTCAGTTCCAGAAAGAATTTCAGCCATTCTTAGAGTTTTGTCAATTTGCTTTTGGACATGTCGTTCACGCTCCTCCTTAGTCTTGAATTCTTGCTTGACATACCTTAAGCGTTCCACTTGGAGGTGAGCCTGGCAGCTGGTGGATCCAGCTGTGTTTGTGGCTGTGACCCTATAGTAACCTGTGTCTTCGGGCAAAGTGTCCCTGATGTGCAAAGCATAATAATCCAGGCCTTCATGGATAATTTCAATGTTAGGCCCAAGGGACAGTGGCTGGCCATCTTTCTCCCATTTTAACGTTGGTGGGGGGATGCCAGACACTCTGATCTCAAAGCAGACACTTTGGCCTTCTTGGCATTCTGCATTTGCCAGCAGCCGTTTGAACATGGGTCTTAAGGTTGTATCTGTTGGTGGTGGGTGTGGGGTTACAGTCAGTTTTGCTTTACAGCTGTCCTCACCATATTTGTTCCTTGCCACAACTGTATATTCAGCATCATCATCTATAGTTACACTGCTGATCGTTAACTGGTAAAGACCCTTGTCAGACTCAAATGTGTACTTCGCATCATCATCACCTGGTTTGATCTTCTGCCCTGATTTATACCATGTTACACGAGGCTCTGGGTGGACAGTTATAGTCACTCCAAATCGGACATTTTCACCCACATAAGCAGTCTTGTGATAGAGAGGCAGGGTAAATTCTGGTGGCCTTTCCAGGAGTCTCATCGTGTCAGTTCTGCGCTTAATTTTCTTCATGGTTCTACGGCAGTAATAGTCGTAAGTTTCTCTCACACCTTTAACAAATAGTTCTGCATAAGAACTATCTTCACCATAGTCATTGACTACTTTGCATCTATAGGTGCCATCATCAAATTTGGTAATGTCTTTGATGTACATGGTGGCTACTCCATCTTCATAGGTGATTTCATATTTCTCACTGTTCTCCAGCTGTCTGACTCCAAAGCACCAGGTCACTTGGGTAGACTGATCATAATTTTCAATTTTGCATACATATTTGGCATATCCTCCTTCTTCGCCAACTGCATGCATTATCTGTCCAGAAACTGGGCCAATTTCAATGGATGCTACTTTAACTTTAGCAACACTCACTCCCTTCTGAGATCGAATGGCACCACCACAAGAGATTCGGGCCGCTGACACAACCATGTTGAGGTCTTTCTTGATGAGAGTATGGTAGTAACGCCGATGTTTTAGTGTTCTGATAACTTTAGTACTGACCTTTTCTATCTTCTGCTTCAGCCATGGATGCTGGAGTGCCTCGGATGCCGTCATGCGAGATTTTCTCTCTTTCACTAACAATCGGTCAACAAAATCCATGGCTTCAAGGCTAATCTCTTTGAATGCTTCTTCCTCGAAAGTATATTCAGCATTCATGATGTTCTCAATTATCTGTTGGTTAGTTTCAGCCAGGAATGGATTGGTACCACTTAACAGCACATACACTAGTGTTCCAAGTGACCACATGTCCGTGGCCGTACTGACAATGTCATGCTGGTGGACTTCAGGTGCATAGTATTCAGGGGCAGTGAACAGAAGCCTAAAGTTGTCCCCTGGCTTCAGCTGACGGGCTTGACCAAATTCTATGATTTTAATGGTGGAGCTCCTTCTAGTTTGGTAAATGATATTTTCTGGTCTAATGTCAAAGTGTCCAATGTTATGACTGTGTAAGAACTCAAGTGCTTCGCAGACCTGGCGAACGTAACTTACAATTTCTCTTTCATTAAGCTCAAAAGCACTTGTGTTAATGCGCTCAAATATGTCAAGTCCTGATATGAACTCAAAGATCATAACTAATTCTTCCATGCTCTCAAATGATTCATGGAGGTATAAGATGTTTCTGTGCCTGGCAATATTTAGAATGGAAATTTCCTTCTTTACCAAAACCTGATCAGTCCCCTTGACTTTAACAAATTTGGCCATGTAAGTCTTCTTTGAGGATGTTTCGACACAACGGTGGACAATTCCAAACTGACCACGCCCAAGATCTTCAGCAATCATATATTTCTCATATAGTTCCTTAGTTGAAGAGTGAGATGCTTTAGTCATGGAAACTTCCCTTGTTTCATCTACCTCTTCATCGTAATTCATGGCTCTGGTCTTATCTTCTTTGGTTATGGTTGGTTCTGAAGGCTCAGAAGGCTTGCTCAGGCCAAATTTATTTTCAGCTATTACACGGAACTGGTAGCTTGTTTTTCCAAATAAGTTGATCACTGTATAACGTGTTTCTCGGGCCTGTCCTACACGGAGCCATCTTTCTGCAGTAGTTGCACACTTTTCAACAATGTAGTTGGTGATTTTGCTACCACCATCAGAAGCTGGCTCAGTCCATGTTAAGTTGACAGAATCTCGTGAGACGTCACTAACTTTGACTCCTCTGGGTGGGTCAGGAACATCTGCCACATCCAGTTCAACGGTCTTCTGATCAATTCCAAATCTGTTTTTAGCACAGACCACGTAGAATCCGGCATCTTTTCTCTCTACTCCACTGGGGAAAACAAGTGATGTGAAAGATCTTGTGACAATAACTTGGTAGTGGCCATTATTGTCAATGAGGTCTTGTCCTTTCTGCCAGGTGATCACAGGATCTGGTTTGCCACTGAAAGGGATCTTGATACTGACCACCTCTCCTCGGAGAGCATGAACTGCTCCCATGCCTTCAAGAGTTTTAGGCAAGTGTATCTTAGCTGGGACTGTAGCAGAATAAAAGAAGAAAGAGTGCAATTTAGCAATACCCAACACTATTTAAGTGCAACGACTCCCCCACCCCTAATTCACAATATGTCATTTAGCACCAAACTGGTTTTTATAGATTTGAGGTCTTTACCTTCTACTTCTAAGGAGGCGGTGCCAGACACAGACCCCCCTTGGTTGGTAGCTCTGACTTGGTAAACTGTGGCATCATCATCTGTGACACTTGCAATGATGAGCTGGTGGTAGCCACCCTTAAACTCTTGAATCCTGTACTTTAATCCATCTGCAATGATTTCTTTGCCTTGTCTGTACCATTTCACAATAGGTTTCGGATGACCAGTCACTTTGCAGACCAAAGTAGCATTGCTCTGATATCTGACATTCAGATTTCTCAGTTCTTCTTTAAAGTGTGGTGCCTGAATTGGGACATCAGATTTGGGAATGGCAGGTTCTGATATTTCACTCCATTCACTCTCCCCACCTAGATTTTCACATTTCACACGGAACTCATATTCAAGGCCTTCAATAAGGTTTTGCACTGAAAAGACGGTTTCTCGAATTTCTTCTGTTGTCACAGCAATCCATTTATTTTGCTTCTTCTCACGTTTCTCAAGGTAGTAATTTCTAATCTTTGCACCTCCATCGCTGGCAGGTGGCTTCCAGGCCACGACGCAAGAATCTTTTGTGAGAGCAGTGATAGTTGGTTTGCCAGGAGCACTTGGCTTCTCTGTTTCAAAGAACAAGAAAGATTTGAGTCATGAGGCGAAACAGGCAGCTTTATGAAAAGCTTAGTTTTTGAAAAGACAATCTTACAAACCCAAAGTTCCAAGAACAGCTACTCCAGAAAAATGAAATGGGTCGCTTTATGCTAAAAAGCGTATCAAAACACAAAGTTCGCTTTTTTAAGGAAGAACTAGGGTTTATATTTGCCCTTGTAGATGTGCCAAAGTTCAGTTTAAGTGAGATAAAAGGCACTCGTACTTTATCTAAATCGTGGCTATTTCCTTTCAAATATTATTTCTGTTAGTAAGAGTTTTGTGTAAGGATGGAATTCTGCCGTAGGAAGATTGTAGAGATTGTACTCACCAAAGGGACTCTTAATGATCACAACCGAGGCAACCTCTAGAGGCTCACTGATGCCAAAAGTGTTTTGGGCTGAAACCCGGAAGTAATAGCCAGCATTTTCTGTGAGGTTTACAATTCTGCAGGTTGTCACCGAGATGGCTGAAGACACCAATTGCCATTCAGCTCCTTCCTTGGCCTCACATTTCTCCACCACATAGTTGGTGATCCAAGAGCCTCCATCGTCTGTGGGTGGTTTCCAGCTGATCACTGCGGAGTTCTTCAACAGAGCTTCTATCACAATTGGTCCTGTGGGTTTATCTGGTTTATCTGTTGAGAGAAAATACAATTATAGTGGTTTTTTGTAGTAGGTCACCTGAGATTTCTTTTTTCTTGAAAAGTTAAAAAAACACTATAAACTAAACTAAAATACCTTGTATTTCCACATCAAGGATGGCATCAACTGTTCCAAAAACATTGCTGAGCTGAACTTTGTATTTCCCAGCATGACTCTTACGTTGGACATTCTTCATGACAAGATGAGTATAGTGCTCAGTGTTTTCAATAGTAATGTTTTCTGAGTTTTGCAGAAGTTTCTGGCCATGGAACCAAGTGATGGAAGGTACTGGACGACCAATGTACATAACATGAAGTCGAAGTGTCGAACCCACAGCACCGTAATATTTCTCTTTCAGTGGGTAACCGGGATGGAACTGTGGTGTTGCTTGCAGGAGAAGCTTACTACTGGTTTCTACTTCTCCAACCTCATTAGTAGCTACGCAGGTATAAACACCTTCATCTTCTTGTTCCTCTGTCATTACTGTTAGCGTATGTGTGCGTCCATCTGAAGACATTTTGTACTTCCGGCTTTGTACCAGCTCCTTTCCAAATCGATACCATTTAATGTCAGGAAGAGGCCTTCCAACAATCTGGCATGACAGTTGAGCAGCTTCACCCAACTTGGTGGTAACATCCTTCATTTCTTTGCGCACTCCTGGAGCCTCTCCAGCTGAAGGATATGAAAGATAATATTAATGCATTATTATTACTACTGAATCTGTAATCCTCTTTGTATAGCAGAAATGAATTTACCCTTTTAACTAACACTCTCTTAGATACCATGATTTATACATGAGTATGTAGAAATTAAATAGCGCTTTTCCTGGGGCCTTAGGGGAAATGGGATTCAGTGAGCACATCATCACATCATTACGTAGAGTGACCTTCCTCTTTACAGTAGGGAGACAATCACTTCTCAGCCTTTTGGCTAAGATCAAGTGTACAGTCGGGAGACATCAGCAACTATAAGGGGTTTGGGGAAATTTATGAATTCTCTCTATAAATCTATAGAAAGAATCTTTGCCTTAGGTTCACTGAAGCGGGGTACATTTGTTGACCCTTCAAGTCTTATTAGAAAGCATAAAGAAATCCCAAACCATTGCATCTGAAGAGAAATTGCTCTAAGAATGTGCTCAGGTCACTGCACCTAACATCTACTGAGGTTATGTGCTTGGAATGACTTCCTGTAGAACATGGCAGCTATTTCCTGTGTATGTATATGCCAAAGTGAGTTCACTCTTCCCAAATACTTGCTCTCCTCCAATAAGGTTTTCTGTACACCTACTTAATATTAAGGAAGAATGAGCCATAATACGTTGCTTAGTTTGTAGGTCAAAAGCAGAGAACTAATGGCTACTTACATGTTAGCTTAGTCTTTACAGACGTAGCAGTTCTTCGAGGTCTGCTAAGACCGGTCTCATTCTCAGCAAAAACCCTGAATTCATATTCAGTGGCTTCCAGCAACCCCCCTATCGTGAATTGCCTGTCCTTGATGCGCTCCTTATTGCTCTTCTTCCAGGCACTGTCTCCAGATTGCCTGTACTCAACCCAGTATCCAAGGATGTCTTTGCCACCATCACATTCGGGTTTTTCCCACTGTAGAGTGACACTATCTTTGGATATTGAAAGAATCTCAAGTTCTCCAGGTTGGCTTGGCTTATCTGAAATATTTTCAAACAATCGAAAAGGGAATCAGTTTTACTGCTGACATAAAATCGAAAGACCAAAGATGGCTTGCCTCTTTGGTTTGAACCCCTTTAGAGACTCTTTCCTTACCAAAGGGATCTTTGCAAATGACTGGTTCAGAAGCAGGGCTGGTCTCGCTCAGGCCAACCTCATTCTGTGCAATGATGCGGAACTGATACTCTGCGTCAGGAACAAGCCCAGTGACTGTGTACATTGTGGTGGTTATCTGAGTCTTGTTGTGCCTGACCCACTTGTCCGTTGATGTTTCTTTGCGTTCAATGTAGTAGCCTGTGACTCGAGAACCACCGTCATCTTTGGGTCGGGACCAAGACAGGCTGACCGAACTCTTGGTCACATCGAGTACTTCTGGAGGATTGCTTGGAGGCTCTGGAGGATCTATGGATATGAAGGAGAAAACACGGGTTGAAAGTATGGTCCCATATCTTATAAGCTGATAGCTTTCATCTCAAAATGAAAGAGTACTGGAAGAATTTTTACAGTGTTGTGGTTGGAAGAGTACTTACTCAGTGGTGTTTTTGGTATGACTGATTCTTCAGATTTCAAGGGTTTGCTTATGCCAAACTGGTTTTCAGCTGAAACACGGAAATGGTATTCCACATTCTCTTTGAGGCCCTTTACCACCAGAGATGTACCTCGGACTCTGGAATCAATCGTATACCAGGCAGCTTTAGATACTTCTCGTCTCTCGAGAATATAGCCTAAGATGTCAGCACCACCATCGTCGGCAGGGGGTCTCCAGCTGACTCTTACAGAGCGAGCTTGTATGTCGTCATATTCAAGTGGCCCTTCAGGAGGGTTGGGATTTCCTATCACCTTGACTTTGATGTAGACAGCCTTCTTGCCACACTTGTTTTCCAGAACCAGGTCATAAGTGCCAGAATCATCCCTGTCTGCTTCTTTAATTACAAGTTCCGTGTGTGTTTCAGAGGTTGCAATCATGGCACGCTTACTAACATCTTGGCCTTCCTTGGTCCATTTACATATTGGGAATGGTTTTCCTTTGATTGGTATGGTAAGTCTGATGACTCCTCCTTGTCTCACAAAGATACCTTCTTGGTATCTTTCATCAAGTTCATAATCAGGATATTCTAGAAAAAAAGATCCAGTTGCAATTAGCATTTTTTTTTTTTTTTACAGTTAGCATTTCTTAGGTGGTGGGGTGAGATGGTAAGAAATAAATCTTAAGGCGATTATTAGCAGAAAGTAAGTGTAAGTGATCATATGTCTTACCAAGCATTTCGGTGACTTTGACTGTTCCTGGTACCTCAGCAGGCTCCCCAGGTCCGCCAGCGTTACAAGCTAGGACACGGAATCTGTATTCAGCGCCCTGAGGTAGATGTGTTAGGGTATATTCCCGAATCTTGGTTGGGGTGGTGTTACATTTGGTCCATTCGTGTTGATCTACTTTTTGCATTTCAATCAAGTAGCCTGTGACTTTAGATCCTCCTTCATCTTCTGGAACACTCCAGGCCAGGGAGACTGATGTCCTTGTTGTATCAGTAACTCTTGGGTTTTGCGGCTTTCCTGGAGGAGCTGGAGTTAAGAATAAGACAATTAGATATTGTTAAAGT
This sequence comes from Taxidea taxus jeffersonii, assembly GCA_003697995.1. Classification (NCBI taxonomy): domain Eukaryota; kingdom Metazoa; phylum Chordata; class Mammalia; order Carnivora; family Mustelidae; genus Taxidea; species Taxidea taxus. The sequence continues at coordinate 10,746 of RCUC01103086.1, forward strand.
TGCTGCCAAGCTGAAAATCAACTGTGCCACCTAACATGCAATGAATTGTGTAAACCTGAACTATCAGCATTAGAATACAGTTTTTTGTTAAAATTTTATTCATTTTTCAGTTAATAATACTTAAAGTTCTTGCTTTTTCCTCAGTCTAAATGTGCTTTATTTATGATCATTACTACCATCTTACATTTATCATCAGCTCTCAAAGTGCTTTCAGAAGTAGTAACTTATTCAAAGAACTAAGCCCTGATATAGGGCATGTATTACAAGTCCCATTTTAAAGAATGGGGAATAGATTCAAGAGGAGAATATAAAAAGTTACTTGCCCAAAGCTGCTAGGGGCTGGAGTGGGGAAGGGATCCACAACTGAACTTTCTGAGCTGATGGAAGAACTATCTCTCTCTCTCT
>RCUC01103089.1:0-16458 GCA_003697995.1 Taxidea taxus jeffersonii
ACCTCTGGCAACCACGGTCTCTTTTACTGTCTTCATAGTTTTGTCTTTTTCCAGATTGTTGTATAATTGAAATCAAATAGCCTTTTCAGACTGCCTTCCTTCATTCTGTGGCACCATAATCAATGGTATTGTACTTTTAATTCCAAATGCCAATAGTTCATTGCTGTTATGTAGGAAAGCATTTCAGTTTTGTATATTAACCTCATAATCTGAAAACTATTGTGAATTCTCGGGATTTTCTACACAAATAATCACGTCATCTGCAAACAAAGAGTTTTATTTCTTCCTTCCCAATCTGTGCATCTTTTATTTATTTTTATTGCCTTAATGCAATAGCTAGGACTTTTTCATTACAAAATTGAATAAGCATGATGGAAGGGGATAGCCATGACTTGTTCTCTACTTCAGGCAAATATCATCTAGTTCCTCATCATCGAGTCTGATAGTAATTACCGGGATTTTTTTTTTTTTTGTAGATTTTGTAGATAAGTTTATAAAGTTGAGTAAGTTTTCCACTATTCCGTGTTTGCTGTTAGCTTTATCATGAATGGGTGTTGGATTAGTAAAAAAAATATATATATATCTGTACCAATTGATAAGAGCATATGATTTTTTTTTTTTTTTTTTTTTTTTTTTGCCTAGTGATCTGGAACGTTACATTAGTTGATTTTCAAATGTTGTACCAGGCTTACATAGCTGAACTAGATCTCAAGTGGCTACAAGGAATATTTATTTTTATTCATTGTTGTTCTTTATTTGCTAATACTTGGTTGAAGATATTTACGTTTATTTATATGAGAGATATTGATCTATAGTTTTATTTAGTGACTTTATCTGGTTTTGGTAATGGGGTAATGCTGGCCTCATCGGAGTTATGAAGTGTTCCCTTTGCTTGTATTCTCTGGAAGAGATTTTGAAAAATTCATATTATTTCTTGTGAAGGTTCTTAATTGTTGACTGACATTTTGATGGACATAGGCCTATTCATATTACCTACTTAATTTTTGAGTTTTGGTAGTTTGTGTCAGGTAACTGTTGCATAGATAGATAGAATATTAAAATATTCTAACATATCTGTTTTGCATGTGAAATATATTGTTTTAGAAATAGCTACAATGATCTGTGAATCTCATAAAATTTGGAATGTAAATAGAGCTGGTGACCTTCTGGGGAATTTAATACTTGTTTGTTTAATTATTTAGAGACTTAGTGCTAATGAGATAATAATAAGTCCTCTTTGAAATGTCACAATTATCAACCAGTTTTGCATGAAAGAAAAATAAAATAAACCCATAGGCATGTCATCACAACTTTTTCCAACCACTATATTACAAGAGGGAGAATAGAACTGCAGGAGTGTAGTTAGTGATACAAACCAATCATCTGCATAATAGAAGTTATTAAAATGATTATATACTGACAATGGTGAGAATTATCACAAACATATGTGCAGGTAAATATTTTTCATTCATGAGTTTACAGAAAACTATGTAAGTAATAGGTAACGGTCAGCATCCAGATATCTCTGCCTGGGAAGCATGTCTTTGTTTTTCTTCCTTTCTGTTTTCATCATGCAGACATTTCTTTGTTTATGAATTCATACAAATAATTGGAAGAATAAGTAGAAGGTAAAGCCAAGATATACATTATACAACTTCTTTTGTGCCAATATTTAGTGTGTGTGTATATATATATGTACACATATATATACATATATTATATATAATATACATATATTATTAATTTTTTTTAAATGTGGCTTACTTGGATAGTTTAGGAAGTGATTGTAAAGTGCTCATGATGGGAGGGGAGGCAGATTTAACACATATTTAGCTGGTAAAATTGTCTAGTTGAATGAATGAAGAAGATAGGACAAGGTCGAGATTAGTGGGACCATAATAATTTCATGAATTCTGATAAAAAATAAATGAGAAAGGAGCTGATTTGGGTGAAAGGGAAGTAAGCTTAGAATCAGATATGAAAAAATCAAAGCTCCTATGGGAGTTGAATTGTATCTATTCCACAGAATTTTACATATATAACTTTGAGGCTCGAGAAAAGAGTCAGTTCTCTGTGGAACAAAAATGTGCTTTAAAGGAAAACTATATGTTGTTTGGATCACACCTTTTCTGATTTATCTCATTCTGATTCTAAGGAGGTTCTGCATCTTGGAGTGTATATTAGTTTCCTTTGACTGAAATAACCAAATATTTATTTTATCCTAGTTCTGAAGGTGAGAAGTTCAAGATTAAGGTTCCAGCTGATTTAGTTTCTGATGAGAGCTCTCTTTCTGGCTGCAGAGAGCCTCTTTCTTGCTATGTCCTCACATGGTCTTTTGCAATACATGCATGTGGAGAAAGTAAGAATGAGAAAGAGAGAGAGGGATGGCACTTTGATGTTGCTTTTTATAAGGACATTCATCCTATCAGATCTAGGACTCACCTTTATGATGTCATTTAATCTTCACCAGTGTTTTTTGTTTGTTTGTTTGTTAGCTTGTTTGTTTTTAGTAATCTCTGCACCCAGTGTGGGACTCAGACTCACAACCCAGAAATTGAGTCTCATGGTCTACCTATGGAGCCAGCCAGGTGCCCCTTCATTGGTTTTTGATATCATGGTGTATTTATAATCTTTACCTCCTAAATTTAATTAGAATATTTTAATATGAATACAGAAAGTTAAGTTGGTATGAATATTTGATGTTTTTGTTATTTTAAAGTCGAGGACAGACACTGACAATTCCCGACCTATGGTGTCTCAGAACACTCTCCAACTAAGTGAAATTTATCTGCATGGAAAACAGTAGCTTATTAAGGCATATTAAATAGCCTCAGGGTGCAAGCATCTGAAGCTAAAGCACAAGGCATTGTTCATCCCTCATGTTTTAGCAGCTGTTTAATGAGAAGTGCCAGCTCAGTGTGTAGTTAATCTATCTAATAATTAATACAACAGCAGCCTGGGAGTAGTGTAGAAATAACTCCAAAGTCCTTGTTCATTTGCAAATTAATACAGAGACTTGCACTTACAGCCAGTTTGTTACTTGGGAAGGTGAAGGGGATATTTAAAATTCTTAATTTCAAGGCTTCTATTTGATCACATTTCATCTGAATACATTACATAAGACATAATTTAAAAGGGATAATGCTTAAGAGTGTAACATAGAAAATTAATCTCCTTATGATTATTAAAAAACATGTGTACCCCTCAAAGCTAAAGGGAGGTTAGTGTGTTTTCCATGCACAAAAAAGGCCAATTAGAGAGCAAAGCTCTTTCTAATGTCCTTAATAATATGAACACTTGTAATTGATCTGTGTCTATAATTCAGTCAAAAATTTATCTAATGCATGAAAAAAAAGTCAGATTGCTTCTTGTTTTTAAAATAATTAAAATTCAATTAGTTTCTTGGTTATAAATAGTGTAAGATTCTGAGATGCTTTCTATAAGTCAATAATTAGAAGGAAATACTGACCCTCCCCTCAAAAAACATAAAAGAATGAAAATTGTGAGCAATATATTGGTTTGAGCCAAAAAATATTTTAAGGTTGTAATTGCAATTATGACTAATGAACAAGAATGTTGATGGGAACAAATCTGAGTAAGTCCAAATTCCTGCACTCAAGGACACCCCTTTTAAATACTTATTTTATTAATTGCATAGTTATAGTTTATATGATAACTCTTGTGATAATATATTGTATCTGTGAGAAGAGTTTGTTCCTCCAAATGTCAAAGAGATATCATATGAAATAGGAATTCCATTTCTAGAAGAAAAGAAGATATATGTTCATAAAACATCTTGTTACACAATTGTTCATAGTCAAACTATTCACAATACCCCCAGAGTTGAAATAACCCAAATGTCTATCAACTGATACATGAGTAAATACAATGCAATATTATTCAGCAATGAAAAGAAATGAAGTACTGAAACATGCTACAATAAAGATAAATCTTGAAAATTTTATGCTAAGTGAAAGTAATTTATGATTGCTTTGGTATGGAGGGGTATTGAGGGAGTTTAGAGAGGAAGGAACAGGAATGGAGAGATAGTGTTACTAGTTACACACTGCTTTTTAGGATGATGGCAATATTCTAAAATTAAGGTTGTGGCAATGGTTGCACAACTCTGGAGTAAAGTAAAAATCACTGAATTGTATAGTTTAAATGGTCAATTTGTTTAATATGTGAATTTATTTCAATAAACTTGTCAAAAATTGGACATTGAGCTAACCTGGATAATCCCACTCATATAATGCTCATATATACAAATATTAAGTGCTCTCCACTTCTCCTAAAAGAAGGAGAATGCTGTTTTGGACAATAGTAACTTCCTAGAGTAATATTTAAATTTCAAAATTCAAATCTAAATATATTTAAGGATGTTTTAAAAAATATCATAAGCAAAGTTTTTATGAGAAATCAGATTTTTTTTTCATTTTTATTAGCCTTAAGACAAATAATTTCAATAATAAAACATAATAAACACAACCTAGTCACATAGCCAAAAGTGAAACTTCACATACACGCACACCAGATTTAAGAAGTAGCCAATAAAGACTTGGAAAATGTGTTCTGAGAAAGTCAGCCAAACATCTCTAGGAGGTGGCTAGAGGAAAAAAACTCTGTCTATATTCAAAGAGATAGACAATAATGATTGATGTGAAACCTACCTACATTCTAATTCTGGTCATGAAATAAATACAGGGAATATGTGCAATGGCATTAGGATAAATAAAATAATATTACACCAATGACAGGAGATTAATAAGATTTTTTGAGCATACACACAAAAACCATTTGAATAGTCCTGCTATTTCCTTACTGTAGGCATATTTGAAATATTTTTTATTAAAGAAATACACTAAAATGAAATCCCACAATTCTTGCAGCTCTTTAGTTTTATTTTACTTCTCTCAATTTTTATTTTTTTAATTTCCAAATTTATATAAATTCTGTAAGAATAATACAATAAACACCCCCATACATTACTAATATTTTACCATAATTGATTCAAATATCTTTTTTTTTTCTGAATTGTTCTCCTAGGAGCAAAGGAATTGTCCCACATAAGTGTAATAAAATATGACACTCAGGAAATTTAATTTTCACTAAACTTACTATATTAAATATGTAGTCTTAATTTAAATTTCCATAGTTGTTCTCATAATGTGATGTTTAACCATAAAATAGTATGTATTTTTTTGAAAACTGTAAGTTTAGTCCTTCGATTTCTCTCTAGTTCAAAATTGTTTTTTCTGGCAGTCTTTTGTTATAGTAGCCAATCATCTACCATTAAGTAGAATGAGATATAAATATACTTTAAATACATTGATTAAGTCTTAGATAAAACTTTTTTCATTTTTTGACATAATATTTATAAACTATGGACATTAATAATGAATAACTGTAGTTTCTGGAAGAATAAAAAGTTGTCTATAAATGTGTTTTATCCATTGTGTATTAAAACAAAGGCTGAACTACAAACTTATCTCTAAACAGTAGTCAAATAATTCATTTAGGGAAGGAAATACATGAGGAAAAAGAAAGAATGAAACAAATTAAGTGTAATTTTCTGACCAACAATATTCAACTGTTTCATAATCTGAATTGTTTTCTTGACAGTCTTCTTCATGCAATTATAGTCCAGTTGGTAGACTTACACAAGGTCTTAATATATATACAATACACTGTCTCCATGATTTGACATGTGTCATTTTTCCCTATCTTTATACTCTTACGGGAATGACCATTGGGAAAGGAAAAATTAATAATGTAGCAAGAAGGAGGACAGAATAATAAACATGAGTAAATAAGAAGATGTATGTTCCACTTTACAAGTGGCTTTAGACAATAGTAAGAGAGTTCGTCTATAGCAATGGAAAGAAGGCCCAGTGTGAATGCATAGGTCAGTAAAATACTGGGACCACGTGGACATTCTCTAGATTGTGATTATTTTTTGTGAGAAACAGTAACTCAAGTCGTCAGCTGAGAATGTGGAGGGTAGAAGTTACATCAAGATTTGAGGTGATATTGAAAATTATGGCATAGGGGTCTAATTTCTCTCTAATATGAGAAAGGTTTTAGACTCTGAGAAAACAGTAAGATTGCCAGACAGCACTCAGAGTTCACCTTAAGTTGGGAATGATTAATTTAATTGAGGCCAGTTGAATAAGTTTTGAGTTTTTCTTCAATCTTCAACTGCAGGGTCACAACGGTGAAGCAGGAAGTGTTGGGTTTAATTGGGCCTGAGGTTTTGTCTGTTGAGTACAGAGATGAGAGGATAAGAGACAGGAAGGGAAGTGGTTATCCTAATTATTACAATGGGCCATGGATCTAAACTGGGTAAAGAAGGAGGTGAGACTGGTAAGGAAAAGATCAATGAATCTCAAATGCCAGTTAGCTGGAAACATTGTTGGAATCTGGCCATTAATTGAACAAGCTAGAAAAACAGAAACTGGTCATCAGTGAGTCAAACACTTAAAAATGAAGTTATGTTGAAAGTGATGGTTACCAGAAGGGAGGTGGGTGGGGAGATGGGTTGAATAGGTGATGAGGATTAAGGAATGCATTTGTGATGAGAGTTGGTTGATGTATGGAAGTGTTGAATCACTGTATTATACACCTGAAACTAATATTATACTGTATGTTAGTTAACTGGAATTTAAATAAAAACTTAAAATGAGGTTGTTAGAAGTGTAATTATGAGTATGTATTTCTCATGGGAATGTCTTGCTAAAGTGGGGAGATCAGGATCAATGAATGAGTCAAAGAAGTGAGAGACTGGATCAAGTCTGGGTATGTTAAAGTGGACAAGAAATATGATAAATATAGGCAGACTGGGAAGAATGGAAAGGGCCAAAAGCTACACATTCTAGGAATCAAGGGAATAATTCTGGGAACTCTAGCTCATGGTTTGAGCTTATAAGCTATTTGTTGTTGTAGTTTTGTTTTATTTTGTATATTAATAGAGGATAGAGAGAAATGGTCTGGAGTGCAATAAAGGGAACGGAAGTACTAACCAGCTCCCAGGTCTGATGCTATTCCTAGGTATGAGAGGAAATGTGCATGCATATTTTTATCTAAGCTGAACTTTGGTATATTGAATTTTGGAAACAAAACAGGACAAAATATGTCACCTTTAAAGATCCTGAATGCCTCCTGAAAAGGAGTGAACAGACAATAATTAGTCTTTGTTATATAAACTTTTGAAAGTTTTAAATTAGAAAAAATCTTTTTTTTTTTTTTAAGAATTTATTCATTATTTGAGAGAGAGAGCAAGTGAGTGCAGAAGCTTACAAACAGGTGGAGGGGGCAGAGGGAGAGGGAAAAGCACACTCCCCATTGAGCAGGGGAGCCCTAAGCAGGTCTCTATTTCTGGACCCTGGGATCATGACCTGAGCTGAAGGAGGTGATTAACAAACTGAGCCACCCAGGCACCCCTAAAATAGAAAATTCTTCTACTAAATCAAGACAACCAAAAGATGAGGCATATGGTACATTTTAAGTGACAGGTATGTAGAAATTTATGTATACTTCATTAGGGAGGAATCTAGTTATAAATTGTATGTTATCTTACATTAGGACATAGTCTTTTAAAATGTGTCTCTAATTTTGACACATTGTCAGTGATTGTAATGTTGATTGAGATATTAAGTAGCCAGATGTAATGTCTGTTTTAGGTTAATATTGAATTGAATTACTCAAGTATAGTAGAATAGCAAACCTTGAGAAAAAAAATCAATTCATGAAAAAATGTACTTTTATTTTTACTATTTTTTGTAAAATAGTTGATAGCAATTCATTTCAAGAGGTTAACTAAAAAGCTGAAATTTGACCATTTTTGTCATCTTTCTAACTTTTGTATTGTTTTAATGTCTGGAACAAGTTCTATTCTGCAATAAGAAACTTGCAGTTGATAGACTTGTTCACATTTCATAGCTTTTTTTCACTTAGACTCATAACTAAACTCCTACACATGCTTGCACATAGACTACAATGATCACAATGAATAAACTATGGATATAAATGCTAAATACCTATCTACTGTATTATAATTGTATGTAGATTGTTAGGAGTTTAAGTTGATAATAGCTGAAGACTAATTCACTATTATGCCTTCTCATATTTATATCAATTAAATGATAATTTTAATTAAATGCTATTTTGTAATAAGCTTAAAGTATTTTGTTGTACATAGTGAATTTTTAAAAAGATTTTTAAAATGATTGTTTAATTAGAATTTGATTCATAGATATGGGGTATTTTAAGTAGCCAAATCTGATTTCAGGTTTAGCTAAATAAAAAGTAACATAATTGCTTAAATTACATTTGTCATAGAGAACATATGCATATAAGTTTTATTACTAATATATGTTTACACTGTAAATGCATGGATCAAGTATAATCCTGTATATGATGGAAAACACAGAAATATAGAAACAAAAATCATTTTACATTTTATTTCTATAGTGTAATTCATACCTTTCACACTTCAGTTACTTTTTTTTTTTTTAAGAATTTATTTATTTATTTGATAGAGATCACAAGTAGGCAGAGAGGCAGAGAGAGAGGAGGAAGCAGACTGTCCGCAGAGCAGAGAGCCCGATGCGGGGTTCGATCCGACGATCCTGGGATCATGACCTGAGCCAAAGGCAGCGGCTTTAACCCGCTGAGCCACCCAGGCACCCCATCTTCAGTTGCTCTTAATAGTGAAGTAGGACAATGTGGAAGTATATTTTTGAAAAGATTATTTATTTATTTGACAGACAGAGATTACAGGTACGCAGAGGCAAGTAGTGAGAGAGAGAGGGAGGCAGGCTCCCCACTGAGCAGAGAGACCGATGTGGGGCTCGATCCCAGGACTCTGGGATCATGACCTGAGCTGAAGGCAGAAGTTTTAACCCACTGAGCCACCCAGGCGCCCCAGTGTGGGAATATTTTAAGCTAACATTAGTACATATGTGCTATTGTCAGTCAAGGAGCCCAGGTGAGGTCAGTGAATTTAAGAACAGAAATAGGATTAAAGAGATGAGGAGGGAAGAGTTCAGAGAGAGTTTTAAGCATAAATCTGACTTGGATTTTCCTAATATTTAAAATCTGTAATAGACTAAAATATTAAAATATCTTGAAGCAACTTTCTATTCCCTGTATCAAATGGAAATAAAGGCTCATTAAGGAAATTAAATTCTATTAGCAAAATAAAGTTATAACAGCACCTGTCTGATTTGTCATTGCCAATTTATACCTGTTATATTTGGGATGAAATGTGATGAGATGTGTGAGTTACATTATGTAACAGGAGGGCAATGATGTAGAATAGTGCTGATTGAAACAATTTTGACTCACTTTTCCCCATTATAACATTTTTAAGATTTTTATTTATTTTTTATTAACACATAATGCATTATTTGTTTCAGGGGTACAGGTCTGTGAATCATCAGTCTTAGACAATTCACAGCCTTCACCATAGCACATACCATCCCCAATGTCCATCACCCAGCCACCCTATCCCTTCCACACCCCTCCCCCTCAGCAACCCTCAGTTTGTTTCCTGAGATTAAGAGTCTCTTATGGTTTGTCTCCCTCCCTGGTCCCATCTTGTTTCATTTTTCCCTTCTTTCCCTCCACGACTTCCCGCCCTGCCTCTTAAATTCTGCATAGCAGAGAGAACATATAATAATTTTCTTTCTCTGATTGACTTATTTCACTTGGCATTATCTTTTTTAAAATGACTCCATTCAGTGTCTGTCTGTCTCTCCTTTATTTTTTTTTAAATATTTTATTTATTTATTTGTCAGATAGAGAGAGAGCACAGGAGCGAACACAGGCAGACAGAGTGGCAGGCAGAGGCAGAGGGAGAAGCAGGCTCCCTGCGGAGCAAGGAGCCCGATGTGGGACTCGATCCCAGGACGCTGGGATCATGACCTGAGCCGAAGGCAGCTGCTTAACCAACTGAGCCACCCAGGCGTCCCATCTCCTTTATTTTTTTAAAAAAAGATTTTGTGTGTTTGTTTTAGAGAGAGATAGAGAGCATGAGCAGGGTGAGGGGCAGAAGGAGAAGCAGAGAAGCAGACTCCTTGTTTACAGGGAGGCTGATGGGGGTGTGGGTAGCAGCTGGAACCTGGGACTCCAACGTCATGACCTGAGCCAAAGGCAGCCACACAACTGACTGAGCCACCGGGGTGCCCCTTCCTGTTATATCTTATGAAATCCATGTATTCTAATTGTTCTCTAATAAATAGTACATGCAGTAAAAATAAATCTTAGATCACATGTTTTTTCTTTTAAAGAGGATTTGCATGTTTCCTATATGTCATTTGAGCTTGTTGACACTGAAGTCCATTACATATTATCCTGGATTAAAAATATAGCCAGGATACTTAGGATATTATTTTCATTCACTCTAACGTTCTTATTAAAAACAAACAAAAACCCTCCAACCCCCCAACCACCTTTACAATCAAAATATTGCAAAAGCATGCAAAAAATACATAAAACCATACAATAGACTCCTATGTACTCATGATCCAGATTTAACAAATGATGACATTTTACCATACTTACTCCATGAAATTTGTTTTAAAGAAAATGAAAGAAAATGAAATCAGATAGAGCTACCCTCCTTCATCTTTTCCATTCCTCCTCAGTAAAAAAACAAAAACAAAAATCAAAAGCAAAAATAAAACTAATACATGAGGTTAATACCTCATGTATTAACCTAATACTAACCTGAGGTTAGTACACATTCTTCACATATAGACATTATACTTTTGTTAACTATGTTTAACCAAGTAGGAGTATTTTTTTAAATATTTATTTTAGAGAGAGCATGAGTGGGTGCAGAGGAAGAGAGAACCTCAAGCAGACTCTGCACTGAGCTCAGAGCCAGAAATGTGGGGCTTGATCTCGAGGGGCTGAGATCAAAACCTGAGCAGAAAGCAAGAGGTGGTCTTCCCTTAGGTGCCCCCCAAGTAGGTGTATTTTGTATGTGTTTTGATGAACATCAATAGTTTTTGCTGCCTAAAAACTTTGCTTTTACTATTCAAAATTAGATTTTTGCAATTTGTCCATGTTATTAAATGCAGTTAACTTCACTCGTATTAACTGCTGAGTTCTATTGTATATCTGAACCATATTTCATTATTTATCCCTACAAACACAGGAATCTCTGTACTACCCCTCAAGCCAAAGAGATCATTATCTCAGCAGGTCTGTAATCTATTTAAAGCATACTGGTTGGGAAACTCTGTTGTAAAGTGTGTAATAGTGAAAGTGCTGGGTTGTACAGTATTTTACCAAATACATTCTACCAGTTGGTATTTCTCTGTATCCTCTAAGAAACTTGATATTTTCACTGTTTTTCTTTTCCTACTTCCATGTATGAAATAGTAAAGCATTATGATTTAAATCCACATTTCCTTATGCACTAGGGGTACTGAGAATTTATTACTGCTTTCTGCAATTGAACTCTCATATTCTCTGAATTAAATGTTTATAATTTGTCCCATGTTTTGAGTTCTCACTCCTCTTTTTTTTTCTCAAATTGAAACACATATTTTGTTTACTCTTTTTCAATGATATGTATTTATAATATATATCTCCCCTTTTATGACTTGCATTTTCACCTAGTTTAAGATGGATTGTCACTTACGGAAATTTGTTAGTCTGGCCTTATTTACCTTGAAGAAGCATTTTAGTGAGGCTAAGAAGACTGTCAGATTTGAAGCACTCTGCTTACTAGCAATATAAATTTTATCCATATATTTTAACCCAGCTATGCCTCAGTTTCCTCATTTATAAAAAGGATGATAATAATAAGACTTACATCATAGAGTTGTTAGGTTGCCAAAGTAATATATTTACACTAATGACAGTGGACACAATAAAATTTTTGTTATCACTGTGTGGTTTATTTTCCTCTTGACTTGTGCTTTCCATGACATTCTGCTTCTGGTAGGCCACTGGAAGATAATTTTTTGTGTATGAATTTCTTGGTTTGTTTATTTGTTTGTTGCTGTACTTCCGTGAAGTTCAAAGTTTGCTTTTATAAGTATACACACACACACAAACACATATATACATGTATATATAATAAAATATGTGAGTAATATATGTAATACAAAGATATGTAATAATAAATATATGTAATTATTATATATGTGTAAATATATAAAAATATATTTATTAGATCTATAGCCACATCTCTAACTATTTATCTCTATATATTTAATTTCATCTAAAATGTGGGACAGATACAGCTTTCCTTTGGCTTCTCTGGCACAGGACTGGAGTTCTGCATATGCTGTTCACTGAGAAAGCACTGATTCTACTCTGTGAGCAGCTTCATTCCCCACTCCCTGGAATGCAAGAATCCAGAACTGTGTCTCTGGTATTAAAACACCAGCCTTCAATCTATAGGGCATGTCACATTTGTTCCAAGTTCTTCTTTATTTCCGGCACTTGGAGTTTCCTTTCTTTCTTTATGGGCTCTCTATATATTTAATGTTCTTAAATAATTTGATTTCATTCAGCATTTTAGCTTTAGTAATGGAGGAGAGGGAAATAAAAGAAGGTCTATTGCCTCAGTCCATCATGTTTCTAAAACCAGACATCATCTCTCCTTTTCTTTTTTCCCCTTTGCTTTTTCTTACTTTCTCCATTATACTCAAAAGTTTCTTTTTTCCATAAAATAAAAGCTAATTGTATTCTGTTGGAAACATAAATCAGACACCTTGATAAATGAATTAATTTTATAGCACCCAAATCATTATGGGGTAGATTCAACTGAACTTTACAAAATTATCATTTTTGTTAGTCAAAAACAGTTGAATAGCAACAATTTCTTAGGGTTTACCATAATATTACATACACACACACACACACACACACACACACACACACACACATATATATATACATATATAAAAATACATACACACATAAATAAAATTTTGGTGATTATTTTTCACCAGCATACATTTAATAGAAATTATTTAGGTAATTATGAGTTTTTGGTAATGTATGTAGTTGACTGCATTTTTCTACTACTCTGCTCAGTTAAAGGAGCTTTCTGTGAGTCATCCAGATTCTCCGTGTTACGCTAATGGAATTTCCTACGGGAAAATCCTGACCCACCCACTCACTTACTCATCAGCAATTTTTGAAGAATATCTATGCGAAAAAAGTGTAGTCTAAATTCCTCATAATGTTGCCTCAACCTCTATAATATTTGTCAAATCAAGTCTATTCTTCAATCTCATTCTTTCCCCAACACGTTTCAGGCTTCAAAAAACACTCAGAGAGCCTTGAATCACTAGTCATCTCCTACTTTCCTAACATTTGTTCAAACCAGTACTTCATAATACGCCTATCTTTCCATGTGCCTATGAAACCACTTCCCAAACCTCTGAGCTCAGCTCAGATGCACTTCTTCTAAGAAGTTTTCTTTATTTCCTTGAGCATCAGTGACTTTCTTGTTTGTGTTTCCCCAGCTAATTGCTCATTAAAAAAAAAAGTCATTTTCACAGTCTTCTTGCATATTTATTTGTGATAATTAGTATCTTAGCTTCCTGAAGGCAAGGATCATGCTTTTCTTCATACCTCTGCACATAATAAGCACTTAACAAATCTTGCAGAATTGATTAAATTGAGAAGCAGAGTTTACAAATCTGTTTATCATCTTTGAGTAATTATTAAAATATTTTGCAATTATAAAATTGAAAAACCAGTTAACTTGTTAAAATATAACCTTGATTATTTTTTTGAACAATAAACAAATTAAAATGATGGAGCCATCTAACCCAAATAATATTTTATTTTTCCTCCTTTTATCATATATTCTGAATTTTAATATTTTAAGAAAACTTGAAGTGCTTTTGAAAATTGAGTCTTTTTTCCCCTCAAATAAGGTTTACACAAAACCACTGGTTATTTAGCAAAGCCATTTATTACTTTTTGGCCATCTATCCAATCCCATGTTTTGTAAATAATTGCTTATACTCACTTGGTTCTTGACTTTCATTGAGCACGGCATTGAAAATAAATTGTTTATTTTAATTGAATAGCTACAAAGGATCAAAATAACTCAGCATCTACAAAGCCTTATATTTTTCATACTTCTCTGAGTTTATACTGCATTCTCAAAGAATACACAGTGGGTACCTAGCATTTCATAACTAATGTCTAATTATGGAATTATAAGAATATTAAAAGCCTAAGTGTGAAACGTATCCCTTTTTTTTTATATAACAATAGGAAGCAGATTGTATTTTCTTATATTGCCTCTGTAAATCCAGCAGAGCTCCTCTTACTGACTCTAGCCTTTAAACACACACCTTGTTGTCACAGGTCTTTTCACAGCATATTTGCACCTCTGATTTTAGAAGTTGAGTTCATGTTTTGGCCTTTCTTTGTAATGAAATTCTGAATATGTTCACTGCAGATTAATCCACTATTTTTTATTTTCAGGAAAAATGCAAATGTCAGTCTGTTAGTTCTCTGTGTAATGTTTGAAAAACTGTATGTCAGGAGAGCGCTCTGCACTTGGCTGGCTCCAAGTTTTATGCTAATATTTCTTTTGTGAATTACACTCCTTAGGCTGTGAACTCTTGGATTAGTTTTGGTTTCTAGCATCTTCCCCTTCTTTCCTGTAAAGTAAATGTTGTCAATATAAAAACCTAAATGCTTTGTTATAAAATCTACTTTTTGTGAAAGCATTGTTTTTTTGACAATAGGGTGCATTTTCTTTTGTACTAATTTTTTTTCATTAGCTATTACTGTCTTGCTCTTTTTGCCACTGCCGGCTCTTCAATGTCATTCATTCAATCTTAATAATATAACATTTGCATAACCTACAGAATAATTAAGGCCAAAAATATATGATGAATCCAAAAACTATGTATCTGGAGTTGAGTTAGACATCCTGAGAATTAGGAAAGCCTTCCTTATGCTAAACCATGCTGATTGGTTAGTTTGTTTTTTGTTTTTGTTTAATTGGTGACTATGAACATGCTTGGGATGGACTGTCTCATTCTCTACTCCTCTCATCTACCCATCCAGGTTCAACCAGATGGCGATGCCTCTTGGAATCTTTTTGGCAAACCCTACCTCTAGGCTGTATTAGATTTTTTTCTTTTATTGTTCTCTCATAATACCTCATTTCTAGATCTATATTTGCAGCATCTAAGAGTTTTATGAAACTAAACTTTTTAAGACTCTGTCTTCATCTTAATTATCTTAGTTTCTCTGATTGTGGCACGGTATTGGGTGATTGCAAAAATAGATGAATTTCTACAAAACCTTGAATTCTGTAGAATTATGAACTAAAAATAACAGAGTTAATGGGAAAGAAGATGGGTGAGTAAGCTACTCGACATCAATGTGAGTTTGTAATCAAAACACCAACAGATAACAAAATCATTTGGATCTATAAGGATCTGGTGATTGTTTTATTTCTAAAACACTTAAAAAATAACAAAATTCTTGGTGTATTGAATAGACCATAATAAAGAAGGAACTTTAAAAATAAAAGCTGAAATTAGCTCAATAGAGAGAACCTAAGGTAGATTTGATGCTGCTGTTATGAAGCAAAAGAAGTAACAAAAAGCATGGGAAATAGAATGGGCCAATGAATACTTCTAAGACTAAGCGCATGGCCAAATACTGCAAAGGTGAAAAATATGGGGTGAGTTTTCATTGTGCATGAGATTGTATTTCTCCATTCAGTAATCAGCTGTGTTAACATGCTTATTAGTGTTCATATTGATTCTTGGTGAGATCAAAGGTGAACCAATCTGACCGGTGCATTATACTGACATCATTCTTCTATGTATCAATTGTGTACAAACTAACTTGTGCTACAGAAATATTCTTCATAGTATATTTGACAAAGAAGACACAATGCAGTGATTCCATTAAAAACAATAACAACAAACTCTCAATCTTCTTAATTTTGAAGTTTCCTGTAATATAAAACTGATTTTTCAAGGACCATGGAAAATTTACTCACTAAACTCACTGAAATTTCTAAAGTATTTATCTTGGCTGCTATGTACTCTTTCTGAGATTAATCGAAGTTTGGAACTGTTCTTAAGGAAATGTAACACATTACCCTTTGGAAAATCAGATACAGTAAGTATTGCAGGAGTAATCCCTGAATAATTTAGGGCAGTTTGATAGTGTTTGGTCCACTATTCTAATTACAATATCTATGGATATGTTGGGAATCTTTAATTTTGTGGGAACATTTTACTTATGAACCTAAGATCAGAATTATTATTATGTTGTATATACCAGTTTATTTGAGTTGATATAATTTTTTTCTCTCTCATGCTTTTGAGCAATTTCATTTTTCATTGGCTTAGAAATAAGTTCAGTGGTTAGGACAGGCATCCACCCTGTCCTAACCACTTGCACAGCTGTCAGAATATATGAAACAATCATAAATCTGACAGCTGGTAG
>RCUC01103097.1:0-11526 GCA_003697995.1 Taxidea taxus jeffersonii
ATGATTAAGGTCTAGATATCTGCTTTATGACATAATTTAAAACACTGTATGGAACACTTAAAATTTTGTTTAGAGGGAAGACTTCATGTTAAGTCTCCTTGCCATAATTTTTTAAATATATAAATAACTATAGGCATGTTTATGCAGTACCTAAGGTTCAAAATAGATGAAACCATATTATGCATTGTAGAAATTCTAAGATTGATTCCTCTCTTTTATTTAGTTTAGTTTTTATTGAGGTATAACTAATATACAACATTATATTAGTTTCAGGTGTATAACATGATTTGCTATTTGTCTGTATTGCAGATGATCAACACAGTAAGTCTAGTTAACATCCGTACATAATTACAGATTTTTTTCCCTTGTAATAGGACTTTTAAAATCTACTCTTAGCAGCTTTCAAATATGCAGAGAGTATTATTAACTATACTTACCATGCTGTACATTCCATTCCCATAACTTATTTATTTTATAACTGGAAATTTTTGCCTTTTAACTTCTTTCACCCATTTAGCCCACCTGTCACCCCATATCTCTGGCAACCAACAATCTGTTCTCTGAATCTGTGAGCTCATTTGGGTCTTGGGGGTGAGGAGGTAGTAATCTACTAATTTATTTTAGATTACACATATTTTGCAGTATTTGTCTTCCCTAGGTGGGTTAATTCACTTAACAAAATACCCTCAGGGTTCATATTCCATTGTATATATACCACATTTTCCTTATCCATCCATTCAACAACGGACACTTAGGCTGTTTCCATTTTGTGGCTATTATAAACAGTGCAGCAACGAACAGGGAAAGGAAACATATCTTTTTCATTTAGGGTTTCATTTTCTTTGGACAAATACCCAGAAGTGGGAATGCTGGATCGTATAGTGGTTCTATTTTTTATTTGGGGTGGCGGGGGGGACTTCCACACTGTTTTCCATAGTGGCTATGCCAATTTACATTACCACAGTGTACAAGGGTTCCCTTTCCTCTACATCCTTGCCAACACTTATTTCTTGTCTTTTTAATGCTAACCATTCTAACATGTGTGAAGTGGTATCTCATTATGGTTTTGATTTGCATTTCCATGGCAATTAGTAATGTTGGCCATCTGTATATCTTCTTTGGAAAAATGTCAGTTTATATCCCCTGTCCTTTTTTAATCAGATTGTATTTTTGCTATTAAGCTATATGAGTTCTTCATATATTTTGGATATTAACCCCTTGTCAGATACATGATTTTCAACTATTTTCTCCCATTCTATAGGTTGCCTTTTCATTTTGTTAATGGTCTTCTTTGCTGAGCAGAAGCTTTTTAGTTTGATGTAGTCCCTCTTGCTTATTTTTTATTTTGTTCTCCTTAGTTTGGCCATCAAATGCAGAAAGTCATTGTCAAAACCTCTGTCAAGGAGCTGACTGCCTGTATTTTCTTCTAAGAGTCTTTTGGTTTCAAGTTTACATTCAAGTCTTTAATCTATCTGAGGGTAATTTTTTTGTATAGTATGAGATAGTGGTTCAGTTTCATTCTTTCACATGTCATTGTCCCCTTTTCCCCACACCATTTATTGAAGAGATTGTCCTTGTCCCATTGTATTAAGATTAATTTCTTAAAACAATTAATTAAAGAAACAGATGCCCAATATGTCTGTATGTCTGAGATTGCTGGGTGATCATTATGTCTCAGATTTTGGTATGTACAGACCAAATATACTATTTATAATCCCTATCAGTGTGGCCAGATTGGTTACTATGTAGGAAGTATCAAATATTTATTGAATACCTGTTCGATACCAGGCACTATCCTAGCACCTGGGAATTTAGCAATTAATGAAAGTGTCCTTAATCCCTGCACTCAAGGAACCACACTCTTGTCATTTTTGTATCTGCAGTGATTTACCAAGGCCACAACAACCCTGTGTTGGACTCATTAGTGCCCAAAATGTTTAGTTTGGGTTATTTGAAGTTTGGCTATGCCTTTGTATTTCCACCTGAAATTTCCTAGCACCTTTGCTGCTAGGCCTGGATGAAGGGTCCTTCTCCTTGGCTGGAGAGCACAGACAGTCGCTGCTAGCATGAAGGTAGGCTGCAAGGTCAGGCTCCCACAGGAACTCACAGCCATGTCCCTGCTGGCTCAGCCACTCAGCTCAACACAAAATAGCCCCTCACACCCAAGTCAAAAAAATTTTTTCTAATAAAATGTTTTTCTTAAATATTTCCTTTAGCCATTTCTAAACCATGTTGTCCCTCCTAAATATATATATAATATACTTAAGTATATAACTTAGGTTCTCTAGGTATCACTTGATTACATGAAGTGTTATTTAGCTATTTATGACAATGAATTTGTGCACTGCCTCCTGAACATTATAAGAATTCTGCTCGGCCACACAGAGAGTAATTTGATGGGATGTTACGTCCATCGATGAGATCAACCTAGTTATTATGTAAAAGGGAAGATTGCTTTCTTTGCTAAAAACAGTAGTTTTAAGCTAATGGAATCCCTTGGATTTTTTAATCTATTCCCATGAAATCCCTAGAAAATAATATCTGGGAATATGTATTTTTATCTCCATTTTACAAATTTGGAAATTTGATACACATGTATATACATACAGAATTTCTCCCTCCATGCATATTAAATGATTGTCTGGAACTACTGAAATGTTTATTTTACAAGTCAACTGCAAATCAAACCCTAGGATCTGAGAACTTTTTAAAATTTGCCTATGTGGTTTCTGTTTGTTTTTGATGTTTAAAAGTATACTATTAAAAAACATTTAGATCGGGGCACCTGGGTGGCTCAGTGTGTTAAAGCCTCTGCCTTTGGCTCAGGTCATGATCCTGGGGTCCTAGGATCAAGCCCTGCATCAGGCTCTCTGCTCAGCGGGGAGCCTGCTTCTGCTTCCTCCTCTCTCTCTCTCTTTCTCTCTCTCTCTCTCCCTGCCTCTCTGCCTACTTGTGATCTCTCTCTGTCGAATAAATAAATAAAATCTTAAAAAAAAATAAACAGATCAACTGCTGAAATGATTTTATATGTTTTTCCTTGTAAACGGAAAGATTTTGGCTTATATAGATGTCATTTTGCTAGTTTCCTTTTCTGTTCTATTGAAACATATGCCACAGAGGCACAGTTAGGGTCTCCTCAAAAAAGATGCATAAGTGTCTGTGGGATGCATCAAAAAGTGTGGCAAAATTAGTATTAATGGACACCTTTGATGACAGTTCAAGGAAACAAAATAAGTAAAATATTTTCATATGAGGTATTATAGTAATGATAAATACTAATGATATTTACTTTCAGGATTCTGTGATATCAGATTAAATGTTGTAAGGCAGCAGAGAGATAGCAAAGAATGAAGTCTCTACTTTTACATTGGTAATTAGAGAAAATCAAAGTCAGTGAGGTTTCAGGTGGAAAATTATAGTCCAGAGGCATTAGGGACTAATAAGGGCATTAGGGCATAAAGGAACAAGGTCACAGGTCCTTCTCCTAGACTGCATATTAACAACTTGCATCCACTAAATTTTAATGTTTCTTTTCTACTAAACAAAAGCATAAAGAAAAGAGGAGGTTATTTACAGCTACTGTTAAGGACTCTTTGATGCCTAGAGATAGACTCTAAACTCCAATGCCAGATCCCTGCCTAGGGCCCTGGGTAATGTCACACGTATGAGAAGTTCTGGGTGGGTATATGTTCTAGCATCACTCCAGAAACATGTGTCATCAAGTAAATCATGACGTGTGACATATATGAAGATAGCTGCAGTCTGATGTGCTCAAAGATAAAGAGGAGCAGAATGAGTCACCCCTGGATGATTAGCGGCTGAGGGGCCATCTGGAGGAAGGAGTGAGAGTGTGAATCATCTCTGAGTGTCTTGGAAGAGTCACCACATGTCATAGGAGACTCTAATTTTGAGACCCAGAATTTGACCACTGCAGATGTTGGCATCTTTTAGCATTCACAGCGCACCACTGCTGGCTCTCACAAGTTGGGATTGACTTTAGTCATCTGTTCTCAATCCTGAGACTCATACTCAGGCGCATAGGATTCAAATCAAGTCTTCCACTGGGTCCTAGGTCCCTTCTTTTTCCACTTCTGAAAAGTGCAGGGGAAAACCTTAGAAACACTCGCATACTACCAGGAGGGTAGCAGTAAATTTGGAGGAATAATAATTCTTTTTTCCCCCTTAAATTTTTATTTAAATTCTAGTTAGTTTGCATACAGAGCTATATTGGTTTCTGGAGTAGAATTCAGTGATGCATCACTTACAAACAACACCCAGTGCTCAACACGACAACTGCCCTCCTTAATACTCATCCCCCCCATGTAGCCCATTCCCTACCCACCTCCCTCCATCAACCTTCAGTTTGTTCTCTATTTTCAAGAGTCTCATGGTTTGTTTCCCCCTCCCACGTGTTCATCCGTTTTGTTTCTTAAATTCCACATGTAAGTGAAATCATATGGTATTTGTCTTTCTCTCACTGACTTATTTCACTTAGTGTAAACACTCTAGCTCCACTCACCTCGCAGTGAATGGGAAGATTTCATTCTTTTTGATGGCTGAGTAATATTCCATTGTATGTATATGTGTGCGTATACACACACACACACACACATACACCCATCTTTATCCATTCATCAGTCAGTGGACATTTGGGCTCTTTCCATAGTTTGGCTCTTGTTGATAATGCTGCTAGAAAAAATAATAATTCTTTCTTTTTTTAAGATTTATTTATTTATTTGAGAGAGACAGAGCACAAGAAGGAGGGACAGTGGGATAAGGCAATAGACTCTTAAACAGACTCTATCCTGAGCACAGAGTTTGCTTGTAGGGCTCAGTCTCACAACCCTGAGATCACAATGTGAGCCAAAACCAAGAGTCAGATGCTTAACTGACTGTATCACCCAGACACCCTGGAAGAATAATAATTCTTAAACATAATCTTATAACATCCTGATCTAGCTAAATCCAGTTGTAGAGAATATCACAAAATAAATTCTAACTAATATACTCAAGTGTCTCAGTAATCCCACTTATGGGATCCCACTTGTGGGTAAAATGGCACATTATTATCCTTACACTACTGGTTTGTGCCCCATTACCCCATCCCACCTCCCGTCCCAACTGCAGAATATTTATCTCTATATCCTGGCTACCCACACTATCTTCTCTGTTGTTCCTGGGATCTTGAGAGTGATTTTCTTTTCTTTCTTTTTTTCCAAGAGTACTTTTCATATGCTCAAGAACAGTGGCTTCATGCATTCCTCTCAATGGCCACCCCTCTCCCTGCCTAAGGACATTTTTCTCAGTGCTCCCACTCCCCAGGTACTGATCATCTGCTACTTTATTGCTTCTTCTCTGTATATGAAGTTGTTTTGCTTTTGTTTCAGAGATGGGGGAGTAACTACTCCCTAGTTAAAGTTAAGCTTGGTCCCAGACTTTCAGAGTCACATGTCTTGGAACCTAAGACTTTTATGAAAAATCCCCTTCACTTTCTGCTTGCTGTGTTCTCTGTGGGAATCAGGCCTGGTGCCCAGGACTAGGACACCCCACTGGTCTTCTCCATGGGCCTGGCTTCCCTATCTCCTATCTTCCCTGTCATCCACACACTAACATATTCTACCGAGAGGCCCTCTTACACCATGCTTATCAGCTGAAACCCAAGTTGGACCTAGGTGTGATACCCAACTGTCAGTCCAACATAATGAGGTGACATCACTAATTTTATACCAGGATGCAAAAATCTGTAGGGGTGCCTGGGTGGTGTAGTTGGTTAAGTGTCTGACTCTTGGTTTCAGCTCAGGTCCTGATCTCAAGGTCATGAGATCAACCCCTGTGTGGGACTCCATACTCAGTGCAGAGTCTACTTAAGATTCTCTCTCCCTCTGCCTCTTCCCCCTTTAATTAATTAATGAGTTGATTGATTGATTTTTTTTAAGGATGGAAAAATCTTTAGAGCTATGTGGACCAATAAACTATTGATGTGGCCAGAGATTAGGAAAGGGTGAAATGAGTGGTAAAGAGGAATGATAAAATATGAGGCAAGAAAATTAATTAATTTGGGGCAAAACCATTAAGACCTTGAACACTGCTCTGTATTTGAATATTACTTGATAGATTTAATGGAAATCATTAAAAGTTTTTAATATTAGTAAGTAACATGGTTAGTTCTGTTTTTTGAAAGATGTCCTTGGCAGCAGTGTGAGATCAATTAACCTAGGGACATTCCATTAGATTAATGCAGTAGTGCAAGTAAGAAATAATGAAAGTTTGGTAAAAGACATGCACTTGTATTAGTAAGGATGCTAGAGTATTTATTGTTTACTACCTGGTAGGTACCAAGCTAAAACCTAGGGGGGAAATAATGAAGTGGTTAAAAGCATGAACTCTTCAGTCAGACTATTTGGGTTTGAATCCTGACTGAACATTTACTATTTATGTGACCTTCAATGAGTTATTTAACCTCTGTTTTCCAGTTTGCTTCTCTATCAAATGAAAGGAATAATAGGACCTGTTTCATAAGCTGTTGTGATAATTAAGGGTAATATTTGTATCTAGAATAGTGCCTGACACATAGCCTTATTCTTTATTCTTATTTTTATTAGTATCATTATTTCCCAAGATCTGTCACTTGTAAACAGTGGAACTGCAGTTTAAATTTTGGTTAAAGTCCCTATTCTTAAAATACTGTGCTATACAGAAGGACATATCAGAGGGAGAATTAGAGAAGTAACATAAATAAAATATAAAAGATAAGAATAACTCAAGGTTTCTTATTTGGATAGCTTTCCAGGAGAGAAGGGAAAATGAAAAAACAAGGGAAGAAAAACTTTCTTGAAGAAGTGATTGTTTAACAATGTCATATGCAGTGCCATATGGCAAGCTCAGTTAGTGCTAACAAGTGACTGGATTTCCAAAAGGGATAGATGAAAAGAGAAGTAAGTATCCTTGATCAAAGAATCATGTTCATCTAACTCACAAGTTAAAACTTACTGGCAAGGCATTGCTTTAGTCAGTGAACACGGAAATTCTTACCTAGCAAATGGAATAAAATGTTGCCCCAGTGATAATGATAAATCATTAACAGTTATCCTCTTTCCTTTGAAGGAAATACCTGTCTTCAACATTGTGAAATTCCAATTTTGTGACTCTCATTTTTTTACGTAGAACCCCAACAATAATCTAATACAACATTTTGTATGCTTGGGATCTGTCCAGGCAAATAAGTGGACCTCAGAAAAACATTGGTCAACAGAGTTGATGGATTTATTTATAAGGTTTTTAAAAAATAAGCTGTAGGGTGCCTGGGTGGCTCAGTCATTGAGCATCTGCCTTAGGCTCAGGTCATGATCCAGGGGGTCCTGAGATTGAGCCTTGCATCAGGCTCCCTGCTCAGCGAGAAGCCTTCTTCTCCCTCTCCCACTCCTGCTGCTCATGTTCCAGCTCTTGCTGTCTCTCTCTCTCTGTCAAATAAATAAATAAAATCTTTAAAAATAATAGTAAATAAAAAATAAAAACAAAAAATAAGCTTTAGCATCAATAGCATAAGGATGCAAAACTAGAGTTTGATTTTCTGTCTCTTAAAATGAGAACAATTGGGTGCCTGGATGGCTCAGTGGGTTAAAGCCTCTGCCTTCCGCTCAGGTCATGATCCCAGGGTCCTGGGATGGAGCCTGGCATTGGGCTCCCTGCTCAGCAGGAAGCCTGCTTCCTCCTCTCTCTCTCTCTGCCTACTTGTGATCTCTGTCTGTCAAATAAATAAATAAAATCTTTTAAATAAATAAATTAAAATAAAATAAAATGAGAACAATTTGTTTGGATTATGGATCTACTCCTAATAAGAGACTGTAAAAGCTTTTCCTTTACCTTTTGACTAATTGACTTACAAGACCCAACATAATCTGTGTCTTAGAATTATTTACTGTTCTTTAGGTTGACGTTATCATATCCTTGATTATTTAAGAGAACCCAATCTTAAGAGTTTTGAAGGAGTTAAAGTATATTTTTTATGGTCATGTTACATCTAATATTTACTTTTTAAATCTTTTATTGTCATTTGGATTACTATGTAGTTAAATACTGTTTCTCAGTGACTCATGATTTTATTTACCAAGTGTTCAAACTTGACAACTTTTGATATTTTTTTCCTTCATGAAGTAAAATCCTAAAGGAAATCTTCTTTTTTTCTTTTACCTACTTAATTGAGGTATTATTGGCATATGAAAAGTGTATATTTAGTGTATACAACTTGATGAATTTGGAGATAAGTATACATTTGTGAAACCAGCACCCAATCTATGCCATAAACATAGCCATCACCCTTAAAAGTTTTCCTCTGGCCCTCTTTATTTTATTTTATTTTATTTATTATTTTATTTTATCTTATTTATTTATTTTATTATGATTGTTTTGATGATAAGAACACTTAACATAAGATCTGTCCTCTTAGGAAAATTCTAAGTATACAATAAAGTATGTTAACCATGGACATTATGCTATATAGTAGATCTCTAGGATTTATTTGCATAAGTGTGACATTGAACCCTTTGAGTAATACCTCCCATTTTCCCACTCCTGCTCTACTCCCTCCAGCAAACACTATTCTACACTCTGCTTCTATGAGTGACTATTTTCGATTCCTCATATAAGTTGTATCATATAGTATTTGTCCTTCTATATCTGGCTTATTTCACTTACCATAATGTCCTTTAGTTCATCCATACTGTTGCAAATGACAGGATTTCCTTTTTTTTTTTTTTTTTCACTGTTCAAATTTTATTTGGTATTTTAGTTGGTATGACACTTAGTTGGTTGCATGGTCTTTTTACATTATACGGCAATGTACACTATATTCTGACATACATGGTACACGAAATAAGATCCTTTGGAACAGTTATGCACAATACATGCAATAATGACTTTATACGTTGGAGCCCAGGATGTGACTGATGGAAAAGATGGACTAGGCATGTTGGGAACCGTAAGTTACAGAACACACAGGAAATATGCATCTGGTTTGAAGAGCACCTGCAGCATATCCAATACTGGCAGTGGTGCCTCTGAGATGAACCCATTCAGGACTACAAAGGCAGGTATATCCAGCATTAGGGTATAGGGCAGGGGTTGCTGAACCATTCGTATTTAGAACTTTAGGAAACTGATGTTTTTTCCTTAGGCCATTTTGATATTATTTAAGTAACAGATCAGATAATAAGGACAATGTACACAACCTCCAACTAAAACCCTTTCATAGTCTAGACAGTGAAGTGGTACATTAGAAAACTTTAAAACTGCAGCTCCTTTTGGATCCCCCAGAGTGTATCTGCACTCTTCTTCAAACGGGCCTCCTCCTCAGGAGTTAGAGTCACCTTCACAACATCTGAAATTCCATTCTGTCCCAAGATGCAAGGAACACTAAGGAAGACATCATCTTTTATTCCATAGAGACCCTTAATCATGGTGGAAATTGGATGCACCCGCCTAAGATTCTTCATTATACTTTCTGCCAAATCTGCCACAGACAGTCCAATGGCCCAGGAAGTATAGCCTTTCAGTTTGGTCACCTCATAGGCACTGTCAACCACCCGTTTGTGAACCTCTTTCCATTGTTCCTTATCTGCATCAGTGCCTAAGTCAGGGTGCAGATTCTTCAGAGAGACACCAGCAATGTTTACTCCACTCCATACAGGCACACTGGAGTCTCCATGCTCCCCAAGAATCCACCCATGACAGCTTAATGGGTGAACTCCCAGCCTTTCCCCCATTAGGTAATGGAACCGGGCTGAATCCAGATTGCAACCACTTCCAATAACACGGTTTTTGGGAAAGCCACTTATCTTCCAAGCCACATAGGTCAAGATATCCACTGGATTGGAAACAATAAGCAACTTGCAGTTTGGGCTGTATTTTACGACATTAGGAATGATGAACTTAAAGATGTCCACATTACGCTGGACCAAATTAAGACGGCTTTCTCCCTTTTGCTGACGTGCCCCAGCTGTGATAATAACCAGCTTGGAGTTTGCAGTCACATTATAGTCTTTGCCAGAGACAATTTTTGGTGTTCTAAGGAAAAGGCTGCCATGCTGGAGATCCATCATCTCTCCCTTCAGTTTGTCTTCTATGACATCAACAAGAGCAAGTTCATCTGCCAAGTCCTTCATTAAGATACTGATGGCACAGGCTATGCCAACAGCACCAACCCCAACAACTGTAATCTTATTTTGGGGGACATGTTCTTCCTTAAGAAGATTCTGAATCAGCTGATCTTTCAGAGTTGCCATTTTGGACTTAGAACCAAAAGGAATCGGGAGTGCACGTCGGGAGCGCGGGCGTCAGCGGCGCGCGAGACTCGATCCGGACTTGGCTGCAGCGACTCCGACACTCCAGGATTTCCTTTTTTAATGGATGAATAATATTCTGTTGTATGTACATACATTTTCTTTATCCATTCATCTGTTAGTGTACATTTAGGTTGCTTCCATGTCGTGGCTATTGTGAATAATGCTGCAGTGAACATGAGAGTGCAGATACCTCTTTGAAATCCTGTTTCAAGGGCACATGGGTGGCTAAGGCAGTTGAGCATCCAACTCTTGGTTTTAGCTCGGGTCATGATCTCGAGTTGTGAGATTGAGCCACTCAGCAGGAAGTCTGCGTGAGATTGTCTCTCTCCCCTTCTCTGCACCGCCCCCCAAAATAAATAAATAAATCTTAAGAAAAAGAAAGGAAAGGAAAGGAAAAAGGAAAAGAAATGGAATCCTGGTTTTGTTTCTTTCAATATATACCTAGAAGTGAGAATGCTGGATCATATGGTAGTTTCTATTTTTAATTTTTTCAGGAGCCTCCAAACTGTTTTCCACAGTGGCTGCACCAGTTTACATTCCCAACAACCAAATTGCCTTGCCCATATGCACCACTTTTGTAATGAAGTCTCATCAGATCTTTAGCCATAGGCATTTTAATTCTTTTGTTATCCACAGATAGTTTGTTTTACTCTGATCCTTCTCTGAAAGCACTCAATTAGCTGTTAATCAGAATGCTTTGTCTTCACTGTTAAGAGACTGCTTATGAGCTGCAGGGAAAGGACTGTGTCAGGTATTCTGAAGCACAGACTTCTGAGGACATTGCTTAATAACTTTAAGACAGTACCACTGGACTGAGTCAGAATTCTTGTAATTCTGGTGGAGATACTGATGGGTTCATGAGACTGCTAACCCATGATCAAGCCAGACAGAAAATAATTACATAGCACTGAATGGACTGATCGGTGATTATGGGTTTTCTTTGGAATATTGCTGATGTTTTAATGTTCAATTTTCTGGATATAAGGAACTCCTTTCTTTTCTCTTAAGTTATCTATAGCTCATGACAACTTAGCTCACAATGTTTTTGTTTAAACAGAAATAAAACATTTATCTTTTTCTCACTGCCTCACTCCTCCAGAATTCAGAAACTCTTAACGAGCATAGTTAATTTCATTGCAATACAATTATTTTCATAGGCTAAATAAGAATCTGTCTTCCTTATAAC